>WXVQ01000128.1:0-63915 GCA_013372465.1 Nitzschia sp. Nitz4
ACCGGCAAATTGTGAAAGCTCCCCCGGTGGAAGGCATGCAAGAAATACTCGTCTACGTGCGTTGGGATTTTGTGGTGCTGATGACTCTGTGAATCCCAAGTTGCTCGGAATCATCTCTCAACATTACCCTTTGGTGGAATTTGGTGTATTGTTTCGCCCAGACAAGGAAGGTCAACCACGTTATGCATCAAAAGAATGGGTACAACAACTATCCCAAGTGGCGAAGCTTTCAAATGGTCATATGAAACTTGCTGCTCATTTGTGCGGTGCGCGTGTGAACGAAGTTCTTGCTGGCCAAGATGAATTTCTGGCGACACTCCCAGCTCTGGGGTTTCGTCGTGTTCAGATCAACGCAACTGCCGTCAACGGTGTTGACGTCTCAAATCTAGGAAACTCAGTAGAGTCATTCTTGTCTGTGGTCGCAAAACACCCCGAACTCGAGTTTATTCTACAGAAGAATGAAGAGACACGGCCTTTGTGGGATGGAATTCTAAATTCAGAAAATGTGACCTTGGCGGGGCCTCCGGGCTCTTTGCCTAAAAATGTATCCATGCTGGTGGATGAATCCAAAGGGACCGGTGTATTGGCATCATCGTGGCCTACACCTCCTGACGGTTATGAGATCGGATATGCCGGTGGCATTGGACCCAAGAATATCGCGGCGGTCCTGCGTGATGTTTTAGTAGCAGGAAATGGCCGAGACATATGGATCGATATGGAAAGTAGTCTACGGAGCAACAAGAATGGCTTGGACATCTTCGATCTGGAGAAGTGCTATGAAGTGATCGAGGAAGTTTGCAATGCTGGAGTGGGCTCTCATCCCGTGTTTCTTCCAAAATGATGCTTGCAGCTAGTATCTTCGGTACTTTCACTATTGAATGCTAATATCGACACCTCTTGAGTTTCTTAACATCTTTCCCTCTGCTAGTAAGGTACGAGTACTGATTTGCTCATCTAGTACTTCTCCATCAGTACCTAGTTTCGTTTGCCAGGTGCGACTCATTCGAACTCATGTGCGATGGCATCAATTTGAGCGCACGGCGGCCTGACCACCGCCACTCATTTTGAGAGTTCGAGTTTAGAGCATCATCATTCCGAAAGAAACGACACATTTGGACCAAAGGCTAAACCAACAACATGTCGACTGAACCCACAAGCCGTCGTCTCCGAAAGGAAGAGGGCAAGAGAAAAAAGAGACAGCTCATTGAAGAGTCTGGTGGTGTTCGCCCTCGTCCAGAAAAGACACAGAAAACTGAGGAAAAATCCAAATCGTCCAAGAAGGGAGCATCACCAAAGAAAAACAGCAAGACAGATGCAGCTTCGTCGGGCCATCGTTTTGGAAGAGTTATGGAAGCTGTTCCATGCCGGGACAAGCCTCGGTTTTCGACTGTGAGTATTGCACTCCCAGGAAGTGTGCTCTCCAACTGTCAAACAAAGGAACTCCGAACATTGTTGGTTGGTCAGATCGCCCGAGCTGCTACCATCTATCACGTTGATGAAATTATTGTATTCGACGACAAGTTGGGAAAGAGTGACAACCGAAACTCTGGTTGGCGCCGTCATCGAGAACATAAGCCACATACCGACAAACATGATCAACCTTCTGAAACAAAGCAAAACGAAACGACTGAAGGAGAAAAGGAAAGGATTCCTCGTTCCAACACCCAAGAATTCATGGCCCGACTTCTCCAGTACTGTGAGTGCCCTCAGTATCTGAGACGTCACTTTTTCCCTATGCATCCCGACTTGCAGTTTGCAGGCTTGTTGGCACCTATCGATGCCCCACATCACGTTCGAGCTGAGGATCGCAGTCGGTTCCGAGACGGTGTCGTTCTCCCCAATAAATCCAGGACGGGTGCTTCCCTAGTCAATTGTGGTATCCGAAGTCGTCCCGTGGAGTAAGTGATACCTTGAGATTTCATGATTCAGATCTTCTCTGCTGTATTACTCACATTGTTTCAGAATCGACCGCCAACTTGCTGCTGGAATTCGTTGCACTGTTGAGATTGACCCAGTTCAGTACGGAAGACCAGGAGTGATCAAAGGAACAGTAGTTTCTCCTTCCAAACCTCGTGAAGTAGACGGAACGTATTGGGGATACACAATTCGAATGGCAAGTTCCATCAATGAAGTCTTTGACGGCTGCCCGTACGAGGACGGATATGATTTGAAAATCGGAACCAGTGAAAGAGGTGACACGTCGGTAACAGGAAAAGAATTCAGTCTTCCCGAATATGAACACAGTCTACTTGTTTTTGGTGGAGTTGCAGGTATTGAGGAGTGCGTAGATGCGGACGAAAAGATCAAATTGCCTGGTGCTCAAAGCAGTAAATTGTTTGACATGTGGTGAGTACTTGTTGTTGGTGTTGTCCAGGTGTCGCAGCATTTTGTTTCTAATATTGCTCCAACGCAGGTTGAATACATGTCCCTTTCAAGGAAGCAGAACCATTCGAACGGAAGAAGCTGTCATGATCAGTCTGTCCCAACTCAGTGAGCCACTCTCCAATGCTTCTAGATCGACGGAGAAGGAGCAAGTGGAATCAAAGGAGGACGAGAGCTCCGAAGAGGATGAAAGTGCCGAAGAAGAAAGCTCGGAAGACAGCAGCTCCGACGCAGAATGAGCTAGAGGAGTCACTTTGCTAGTGTCATAGTAATTGTGAATAAAGCAAACAGTAGTACCCATGTTTTAAACCATGCGACTTTTCCTTATTACTTGGAACTTGCAGCTTTCTTGTCGTGGTCGTCCAATGTTTTCTTGTCAATGTACTCTACCCCAGTTGGCAGTGGTGGTATCGACGACTTCTGGCCCAAGATCTCATCCGAAGTTGGCCCTCCCTTGTGATACTGCTCCTGATCAAAAATGATTTTTCGAAACTGAGCTTGTGTCGCATCATCATAATCACCAATACGTCTACGGTTGTCCACCAATTCTGTATCAATTTTCTCATCACCTTCTAGTACCGAGTCCCAAAAGGTCTTTTGTCGCTTGTCCAAGATGATGCTGACAACCCCACCTTCCACGCTCCAAGTAGACTCATCTGCCCGCACTTTTTGAACCAAGTTTCCTTCCAAAAACGTTGTCATGGTTTGAGGCGATTCCGCGGTGGACAAGGCAATGGGCTTTTTGGACTTGACAGAAAGAGTGGATGTTGTAATGGTGACACTCAAATCCTTTCCACGCAGGTCTTTGGGAACTCCAACCAATACCGTACATTCCTCGAGCGTTTGGGTCCATTTGTATGTTTTTGCAGATCCGCCGTTTCCGACTGGAATCTGCAACCCTTTTTCGGAATACTGCACATCTTGCATGTTTTTCGCAGTAGAAGCCGATGGGGGTGCCTCCGTAGCCTTTGGAGTTTCTTTTTCAGTTTTGGTTTCTTCTTTGGGTTTGTCAGGTTGCTTGGTTTCCTTTGGTGGTGGTGCAGGTTTGTCGGGGACGGCAGGTTTCGATTCCGTTTTGGTGGGAGGAGCAGCCGCCTTTTTGGCTGGAGTCCCCCCCTTGGGGATCCGACGGAGTGGGAATTGGCGAAAGGCTGCAATGAGGAGTTTCTCTGCATCTCCTTGATTAAAGCCCATGGAAGCAGGTTTACCAGCTTCTACATCATCAGGATGAGGAACGAGGTAAAAGTCGGTTCGACGGTGTAAAAAGCTGAAAAAGGCAAACAACAACTGACGCAAGTCTCCATTGCATTGTTGGGTCAAGGCAATCAATGGAGCGTCAATGGCTTGAAGTTGCTTCGGGTCGAGACCCATCGAACCCGCAGGTCCTGCAGTTCCTGCAGTAGAAGGGACAGGAAGACTCATTTTGGTGGATTTGTGTTGGTAGCAGAAATGCGGGGAAACAAGGCTAGCTCTCTACTCGTACTCGTGCAATAGTACTCGTAGTAGAGTGGATGATGAATGTGCGTTGTTGCACATCATATTCGTGGCAAGAAGAGCGATTGTCGTGGACTGAATTAGCTTTCAGCGTGACGTTCACTACCGGCCCCACAGGCGGGGACGTCTGTGCATTTGCCCTCCAGAATGAGGTGGGACAACAAGAAAAAAAACTGCACATCATCTATCTCAGTATTTCGCTGTCTCTTTGTTGTTATCTCTGCTTCGTATTTGTACACCCACCATCATGACCGACGAAGAAACGCCAGTTGTAGGAGAAAAACGAAGTCGCCCCGATGACGATGAGAATCAAACGGAAGGTAGGTGAAACAATGCGTTGTCTCTAGAACGGATAGGACCAATGGCTAGGCCACACGTGCACTCACCGTGATGTTTCTTTATATTTCTCGTTAGAATCGAGCACCAAGCAACCCAAAACAGAAGAATCCGAGGCTCCAGGTACCGGTGATTCCACTGTTGCTGCTGAAAACAAACAGGGTGAGGAGACTGAAACACCTCCTGCGACGGAACCTGAGGCTGCCAGCACATCCGAGACCAAGGCAGAGCCTGCTGCTGAGGAACCCAAGGTAGAGGAGCCAAACCCTGGAACAGAAGAATCGAATCCGGAAACCAAAGCCGAGACTCCTACTGAATCTACTGCTCCTGTTGCCGAGCCTCAAGCTGATGCTCAACCTGCCCCTACTCCTTCACCTGCACCTGCGACCCAAGTTCCTGCCACTAGCGGGAATGCCCCTGTTGGGCCTGCTGCCTTGTCGTCAGTTCCTGGTCTTCCTCCTGGCTTTGGAGCCCCACAGGGCTCTAATCCAAATGATATGGTGGTAGAGGAGAAGGGTACTGTATCTGCCTTGTTTGTTGGCCGTGTCATCGGAAAGGGTGGTGGTAAGTAACACGGTTGTCTGGTTTGGTTTGCATTACTGTCATGGTTCACCATTCTGTGCTAACAAACGTTGCCTGCTTCCATCAGAAATGATTCGAGATCTTCAAGCTCGTTCCTCCTGCCGCATTGATGTTGATCAAGATGTACCCCCAGGACAACCCAGAGTCATCACCTACAGAGGTACACGCCGCACCGTGGACTTTGCCAAAAGGTTGGTACACATGTTGTGTCAAGAGAATGCCTCGGAAGGAGACCTCCCTTTGGGAGATGCCAAACGTGAGTTTCTTACGGTGCCGGCTCAGGCGGTTGGTAAGATTATCGGTCGAGGAGGGGAAATGATCCGAGAATTGCAGGCACGGTCACAGGCCAAGATTCAGGTGGACCACAATCCTCGCAATGGCGCCGATCAACAAAAACATGTCACCATCACTGGAGCGGATTTGGCAGTGACAAAAGCCAAGGAAATGATTCTATTCTTGGTGGAAAACCCAATGATGGATGCCATGCAGGCTCTGAATATGCTCGTAGAGGATAAGCAACACCGTGGTGGTGTCTGGGGTTCTGGGCCGCCCTATCCTAACCTTCCCAACATGGGGCAGAACATGCAGGCTGGCGCAGGTGGCGGTCAATATGGATACAGTCAACCGCAACAAACTTACTATGGAGCTAGTCAAGGGGCTCCATCCTATGGAGGACCATCTTCGGCTCCTCAACCGTACGGGGCACCTGGTGGTTCCTACGGCGCCCCCAATGCCATGTACCAACAGCCACCTCCACAACAAGCAGGTTACGGTCACCAGGGTGGTGGCGGAGGCATGGAAATGGAAGTCTACTATGCTGCCAAGACATTCATGGGTCGCGTGATCGGCCAAAAGGGTGTGACCATCAATGATCTTCAGCGCCGCTCGGGATGTGACATCCAAATCAATCAGGATGTTGCCCCTGGCCGTGACTGTGAAATTTCCATCCGTGGGAACCGGCAGGGTATCGAGATGGTGAAACAAATGTTAAATGAGATCATTGAAGTTGGTAAGTGCCTGCGTTGATGTGTTTCCCGATGCCTTGAACGATTGGCTACTAATATTGGCGTTTGTCAACACACAGGTCCCAATCATCCCTATGCCGGGGGTGCAGGTATGTGTTGTGATGTCAGTAGGATCTTGCGTAGGATCTTTGTCTCACTCGGTAACACTTTTACTTTACAGGATCCCAGCAGGGTGGCGGATATCAGTATGGAGGATACGGTCAAAACCAAGGAGGACAGTATGGGTACCAACAGCAACATCAACAACCCTACGGGCAAGGATACTCTCAACCCCAGGGTTACAATCAAGGGTATCAGGGAGGAGGCTCTACGTACGCCCAGGCACCAGCACCAGCCTACCCACAAGCACCTCCGCCATTTGCGGCACCACCACCAACAGAATGGAAGTCAGCAACGGCTCCAAGCGGACAAGTGTACTACTACAATGAGAGGACTGGAGCGACTCAATGGGAGAAACCGGCTGGAATGCCGTAAAGAGGTCTGAACTGTGACTTGCTGGTTATCCATGTTTATTGTCTGTGCTTGCATCAATTTGCGTGGTGTGGTTGCTATGTCTGTCGTTTGTCTCTCTATGGGTTGGTCTCATGCGGTTTGAAGCTGTTTGAGAGTTGGCACTTGACATGTTGTCTCTGTTGCATCGTTGTGTCGGTTGGGTTATGTGAAGGATTGACACAATGTTGCAAGTGTTGTCATGGTAGGATAGGTTGCTCAGCTTGTTTGTTTGGAAGGCATGTTGATGCAGTGATGACATTGATGTTGGTCACCGTCTGTAGAGTGATTGCGAGAATTCTATTAGTTTGCGTATGAAGCGTTGAAAATTCTTGTTTGAATTATGTTTTGTTACACCCCTCTACTTTCAGCTACTACCTATCGTCGCCTCTTTTTCTTGGGTGGACCAGCCGACGGAGACCTAGGGTCCTTTGGTGGAGCTCTGGCAACAGCCGATCCAGCCCGGCCCATCATTTCTTCTGAAACAGGGAGTACAGACGCCAAAATGGACAGGGTTGGCTCGAACGGCTCGGTTACATGAGTTAGGATGGCCTTGAAAGCCACTTCGAACGAGCGCTGAATAATGGATATCCGGAAGGATGGCGAACCGACATCCAAAGCTACATCGAGCGGATTTTCCAGAGCAAAACTGAAGGGGCGTGTCGGTTGGTAAAATACTCCCTTTCGATCCTTGGCTCCCTTTGGAAAGTAAAAACCATCAAAGCGAACGGAGACACCGGTGGTAATGTAGTTGAAATCCAAAGAATAGAACTCGAAAAATTCAATCAACATGGAACCCAAGCAGCTGGGATTGGGTCGTCGATTGTACCGTGCTTCTCTCTCGCGATGTTGTAGGAACGAGATGATCATGAGCTGTAGCATGAAGCTTCCAACACCGCCCGTATATGGCTGGTTGAGGCCACGTGAAGCCATGAAATATTTGAGGACAAATGTGAGGGGGCGCAGCGGTGGGAGGGCCTCCAAGTATCGCTTCATCAATTCGGCAGCATGACCACCTGTTGTTTGGTTGAAGCACACATCGACAGAAATGTCTGTTGGTTTGTGTGTAAACTTAACCAAAGGAACACGCGTGTTTTCAATGAGCTCAAGATATGACAGATCGTCGATCCACTGTTCCCGCAAAGCCTGTTCCAGGCGACGGAGCGGAGAACCACTAGGACTGTCCCAATTCTCCATGTCTTCTTTGAGCGAAGCCTTGGTTGGAGCCTCTTCATCTTCTTCTTTGTTTTCTAGACCTGCCGAATCTTGTTCACTGAGATGAATCGCAATGTCAATGTCAGATGAAGGCAAGAAAAGCCCCGTTGCCTGAGAGCCAAAGACTTCTACCTCGGCGTCGGTGAATGTGGATGCAATCAATACTTTGAACCGTGCAACAAGTTCTTCTCTTTTCTTAATTTCCTCATTTCGTGGCTCCATAAGCTTGCAAAAACCGACAACTTCATTGTGCAGTGCCACAAGAGGGCTGATACGCTTCAAATCAACCGGGTAGGCCATCCAAGGAGGCAAATCGTTTTCTGGTTGTTTTGTCAAATATTGGGCTAGGGTTGATTCACTGCTTGGCTCATTCTCATCATCATTGTCACCTAGGTCTCCCAGAGTAACAAAATCTTCCTCCAAGTCTTCCGTTGCCATGGTTATAGGACGTACAAGTAGCTACTAGAGTGGTGGCAAGACACCGTGGCGCTGGAACGGAAATGGAAGTGGTCCAAATGTTGTGACTAAATCGACTCTAACAACTGCTCCATTCTTGGCCACTCACCATTCACGCCCATGGAAAAAAGACAAGAACTAACATGGCTCGAACACTGATCTACAATTCTACATTGTCGCAACAAGTTTATCGTAGATCCCTACTGATCTACAATTCTACATTGTCGCAACAAGTTTATCGTAGATCCCTACTGATCTACAATTCTACATTGTCGCAACAAGTTTATCGTAGATCCCTAGCCCCATTGTTTTTTCTCTTGCAATATCATTATTACAAACTAGGGAAAGTTGCCGTGTATTGCAACAACTTGTAGCATCTTTGCAAAAAACTACACACCTGCTGCGTAGAACAGGGAAAGCAATGACCAGCTCTGAGCCTACCTGCCAATAGATGTGGCCGCCGCAAAAGTTATTTCTCTTTCATTCTTGCAGTGTATCTGGCATGCGATACTAGATATGTCCCTTTCTCGGACTTCAAGAGGATGTTGCCACTCAAGAGGTCGTAGATGGGGTTCTATGCGTTTCACCCCTTCCTGTGGTCCCCCTTTAGCATCAATTGAGCAATTTCATCCAAGCAGAAAGGAACATTCATACCAACATCATCTCCTAATGAAGTGTCTGCGGCATTCTTCGACTCCCCACCATTCAATTTCTCATGCATTGCTCGTTCCCGCATCAAGTGTTGGGTCAATGACATGAACAAACCAAAGACAAACGTCATAGAAATGCCCAATGATGACGTTTTCTCTGATTCTGTCAGCTCTGGAAATGGAATTCCAGTCCCAGAGAAATCGTCTACATATTCTAGGGCCCCCTTCTGGAGGATCTCGGAGGACAACGCTGACGGATCGCCGTCCCTTTCCGTTATGTCCTCTTTCATTACTGCAAAACTCAGGTAGGCAGCGACATCTCCACCCAGTAGTTCATTGGACCCTAGCATCTCCAGCATCCCCAGTGGTGACTTGTCAGCCTTCGTACCGACACCAGCAAAGCCAAGGGCTCTGAGTTTTCCCATAAAGGCATCATATTGTTCCAGGAACTCCTGCCTTGACTTGTCCTTATTGTTCCTGTATTTTTGAAGCTTGCTTTTGACACGCTCACTGGTGATACTCTGGAGCTTTTTCGTCATATTCTCTAATATAACCGCGGGGGAAGCATTTCGAAGCCCCGTTTCGAAAATAGCGGAAACAAACTCCTTGTGAAGCTCGTCATTCCATCCTTCGTCCCCTCCTTCGGGCACTTCCTCTATTCTTGCAAATTTGTTTGGACCAACGTCTACATTACCATCGAGTTCTCGTTTCGCCGCTTGTTGCGGAGTCCTTTTCAACCCAGCTCGGGATGTCCCATGGTTGACTTCGTCCATTCGTGAATTGGTTACCGATAGTGCCAATGGCTCAACGTTCTTACTGATAAAGCTGTCAATTGCAGGGGCGTGTCGTCGGTTGTGTGCTGCACGTTCTTCCCTTTACAGAAGAATTGTTGATGGGATGATGATGGGAATGCACGGAGAATGTGTGTCCCGAGAAGAAGGCGTTGGTGCGAGTTCTCTTGCTTGGTCGACAGCAGACGAAGCGACGAGGTCTATGAGCTGGCTATGAGCTGTGAGTGTGACTGAGCTGCAATAACAGGGGGGGAGCAGCAGCCACTTCAAGAGAAGTGACGTCGACGACCACCGGTACCTTCGTACTTCTACTACCACCACCATACAACAAGCGAGCCGGCACAAAAAAGCACCGAACTTTCGCTCAGAATATCCATGGGCGTATCATTCGTGTCTGGCGATGACCACTCAAAGCTGGAAGACCGCTAAACAAAAATGCTCGAGCAAAAGCCATTTATGCCACCAAGCGTTGCACTTTCGGTAGGAAATCACGAGGAGCACTACCGGTACCGCCGGCGGAGTACTGGTACTCGTCATAGTAAGTAAAGGTAGGAGAGAATGCCCTTTCCTCGTAGGAACCAACGTTGGTAGGTAGGTTACCCATGTCATACCCCCAAACAGACTTGCAGTCCTGCACCTACGAACATGGGAAGAGCGCTCTTNAATAATAGAGAAAGCAAAATGGTGCAAAGGGAAAAGGAAACTTAATTTAGCAAGGTATCAATGTGTACAACAATGCAATCATCAACCAAGTGTTGCCAATGAATGGATTGGGAATGTAAGTAGGCATATACAGATTGTAGTCTCAGATCTCCGAGAAAGAACAGGATACCAGAGCTCAGTCCAGACATGGCTTCCGCCATCCAACAGCACGGCAGTCAGAAACCATCCTGTTCTAGTAGGTGCTGAACTTGTTTCCCTCTTGGGTCGGCTTGCTTCCAGAGAATCGCCTCACCGCGCGAAACTCTAAGAGGTCGTTGGGTGTATTACTGTTCTTTCTTGCATTGTTGTTGACGTTTCTGGAAGCTGGACTGACACGCTCACCTCTGATGTAACTACCGTTTTGACTTCTGATGGATTGACCTTGTACAAGCACAATGAATACGAGACACAAGACAAGGCGGATAATTGACATCGAGAAAATCAAGCGAGGAACTGGCTCGGTGACGGTGTGTGTCCTTTCCTGTTTCTATGGTTCACAGTCAAACAACAAGTAAGGGGTTAGCTTCATGTGTTTCATCAATACAACAACAGTGGAAAGGATAGTTCCATCCTCTCTTGACACCATTCCCATCGTCTCACCTGCTAAGCGTCAAGCAGAAAAAGAAAATGCCTCAAAGTTTGTGCAGAATTCTCAAAACGCGATGCACGAACAAGTACGAATTTACGATATCCCCGAACCCTGGAACCGTTATATCTTGGTTACGGCTTTGCTATTGGTGAAACGTGCATTCGCCATGTCAGGCTCAAAGTGACGAACAACAGTCGACTGAGTCGTTTGGTGTCAACTGGTGGATTGGGACTTATCCTCGAACCGGAGGTAGGAGAAAACCATACCTGGTACCATTTAGCTGATCGGAGTAGAGGCATCAAGAGAAAAAAGAAATGATCTTGACACCATTCCTGTCAGCATTGGTCTGGCGGAGGATTCAAACGGCAGCACTGCTAATGTACTACTGTCGTGGAGACTTTCGGCAACGATCCGATAGCTGATTGCTTTGTGCGACTGGGTAAACGGAGCTACCTAATAAGGTGGTACAGGCCAGCAGAAAGTAGGATAGGATCTACTAGATTACTGATTTACAAGTACAATGAACTACAGAACACAATGTCACGCTTGATGAGTTTGCTTCCCTGAGCAAACTTCTCTTCAAGCTCGGTGTCTCCAAGTGCTTTTGCTGCACTTGTAATCTGTCGGACAAGCTCCTCTAGGCGACGTAGCGTTCGAATTGTGGTTCCTTCAAACGAGTTTGTTCGTTTCTGTACATCAATGAACTTTTCGCCTTTGCACCATGCGAACACGGCTTCCATCCTATAAAAGCACGAGGGAAATAGTGAGATCATGTGAACGGGCATAGACACGGATCTTGGGAAGTCATTCGAGGTAAGCTCAGAGAGTATGGTCGCATTTGAATTCCTCAAAGGCACGAAGACCGGTTCGGGTTGCCCCTGTTGCAAACCAACGAGCTCCACTGCCGAAGCAATGCGGCTCAAGAAGGCTTGCAGAAGCAACGTATAATTCTATAATCATAGCAGTTTGACGAAGTGTGACATCTTCATGGCGTGACTTACATTCCAGGATTGAACTTTTCAACAAACTCCTCTTCATCAACAGCTAGACCACACGCAGCTTGGATTTCAGCCACAGTTTTTGCCACATCACGTAGCTTGTGGAAAGGACTCGCCAAGAAACTTTTCAAACCCTTGGCTGGGTCATCATCGTCGGGTACCCTTTCGTCAAACGTCATACAAGAGAGCAAGGCCAAGCATTGTTCCACTTCAAGTGACTTGAAGACACCCGTGAAAATGAGCTCGGTGACAATAAGCTCATCGGCAGTGTTGAGTTCGCATGCTGTACGCCCCTTTGTCTGGATTACCCCATTGGCATCCACATGCCCAAGTTGCTTCAAGACCTTCTTCATTTTCTTCAAGTCGTCTTTCATGGCAACTGTTTGACAGTTTCTGGCCTCTTCCCTCAATACACGAGCGCGTTCTTTTGACTCTAGTCGCTTCTCGTACTTCTGGAGGAGGTCAACTCGTTGCTGCTCTTCCTGTTCCGTGCTCAGGCGGTGTTCTGTCATTCGTTTGGCCAGCACACGTGCACGTTCGATCAACACCTTGAAATGCTCATCCTTGATCCCCAAATCTTTGATAGGATCTAGCAAAGGGGGGCCACTTGGCAATCGCTTGTGTACTTCCTTCATCGTAACGGAAACTTGTTTCCTGGCTTCTGGAGAGCGGAGAGCCTGTGGGGTGAAAATGCGTACAGATGAAATGCGATCAATGTTCTCCAATCCAATTGAAAAAACTCGCATCGATACGATACTTTCGTCATCATCCTTGTTTACAGGTCTGCACTGTACGGACGTACCCCGCCATAGTACAGGAGCATCCTTGACGTCCTCTGGCTTCTCTGCATCCTTCACAGAGTCAAAGTGTCGGTCCACACATGGGAGCAATACTTCAACTGTGTAGGTGGGTTGATTTGACATGAGTGCCAGTTTGCCAGCGTCACCCCCCGACTCTGTACCAGTCTTCTTTTTACAAGAAGTCAAAACACCCCACCCAAAGTTCATTCCATCAATGGAAATATCCAAGAAACGCCCAGCAACTTTGAGGAACTTGACAATGTACTCAGGTTGTTGAACGATTTTGGCAATTTTCTTCTTGGTCACCAATAATTGTTGGTCCATTTGGTAATACTCCCTAATCAGAGCAATTTCTTCTTCAGTTCCCAGTTCAATGGCATTAGCCTCTGTCTCGAACTCCTCCGCCTGGACGAGTAAGCCTGGGGCTTCCTTCTCTTTCTGAAATTGATGGAAGGAAGCTCGAAGTAGAAACTCAGGCTCGACATCTTCAACTCTCATCAAATTCAAGAGCATATTGTAGGAGATGCGGTAACTTGAATTCAGTGGATCGGGGTCACCATAAAGAATACCCTTACAAACTGCCGGCTCCATTTTTTCATCCACCATTTGGATGACGAGACCCCTGTCATCCTTTCCACGACGGCCAGCGCGACCTGAAGAACAGATGTAAGAAATGGTTGATGGATGATGTAGAACACCTCGTCTAGCCCAATGTACGTACCACTCATTTGGATGTACTCCCCAGATGTAACCCAGCGAAAGTCCTTCCCATCCCACTTCCTTGTATTGGTAAAAACAACTGTCTTGGCAGGCATGTTAATTCCAATAGCAAACGTCTCGGTTGCAAATAAACACTTGATTAGACTCTCAGAGAAGAGAATCTCGACAATCTCTTTCAGAATAGGAAGTAGACCACCATGGTGAATTCCAACTCCACGTTTTAGCAATGGCAAGAGAGACATGACTTGTGGGAGTTTCTGATCATCTGCGCTGAGTGATTCAATAGCATTAGCGTAAACACGTGAAATGAGGTCCTTTTCGACATCATCGGTGTAGTCTTCCTTCATGATTGTCAAGGCATACTTCTCACAATCCTTTTTGGAGAAAGAGAAAACAATGACAGGATTCAAATTACGCTCCATTACCAACTTGACAATCCTTCGAAGCCCATCCGATGCTTCAGCTAGCTTTCCATGTTTTCCACCAGCCCGTTTTCTCTTCTTTCCATTTCCCGAGCTAAGCAGTGCTTCTCCCGTGGCGTCTTCGACACTTCCCGATTGCAATGTAGCCATGGCTTTTTGGAAGTTGGCTTCACGGAACTTTCCTTTTTCGTCGACCACCAAATGAAGCCCTTCACCTCCTTGTGGGAAGATGTAGTGCTGCAGGGGTACGGGACGAAAGTTGGTGTAAAGAACGTGACAGGGTTGATGATGAATCTCACAAATCCAGTCTGCAAACTGAGCAGCATTCGGAATGGTGGCACTCAAAAAGACGAAACGAACGCGATGGGGAAGCAAGATAATAGACTCTTCCCAAACCACTCCTCGTTCCGAATCACGCATGTAGTGCACTGAAAAGACAAAAAGAGGTGAGGACACAAGTAGTGAATGCAAAATGTCACTCGATACACCATGTTGCTTACCTTCGTCATAGATAACCCAGGCAACTTCTCGCATCAACTCAGAGCCACGATACAACATACTCCTAAGAATTTCTGTGGTCATGACGAGTGCTGTGGCGGTGGGGTTGATTGTGATATCACCCGTCATGAGACCGACATCTCCAAACTCTTCCTGCAAATCCCTGAATTTTTGGTTACTAAGTGCTTTGATAGGTGACGTATAGATCACACGCTGACCATTGTTGAGAGATTTGGCAATGGCATATTCTGCGACGGTAGTCTTTCCAGCAGACGTGTGCGCTGCCACCAGAACAGACTCCTCCTTCTCAATGTACTCGACAGCCTGAGCTTGGAAAGGATCCAGCGTGTATGGAAACGTCTTTGCAGGTTTGGCACTTGGTTTTGGAGTTGGGAGGACGTGTCCTTCAGGAAGATTTTTGGGATATGCGGAATAGGACCGGACAGACTTATCATGAGAGGTACCGGTTGCAATATCCTGCTTGGAAGCAGCCTCTTCTACCTTCTTCTGGTTGGCTTCCACCTTGGCGTTAGTCGCAGGATTGGCAGCTACTTCAGATGCACGGAGCTGCGTTGACGTAGTGGCTGACATGGCACTGGTATAGAGAAGTTTCGAATCCACAGCCTTGGTGCTTGCTGCCATTGTGGTGCCCGTGGAAGCGTTTCCATCTTCCATGGCAACATCTTGGTCGTTGGACTCTTCATTGTCCTTTGCGACATTCTCGGAGGAAGGCACTTCCTGGCTCTCATCGCCGTCGATGGCTCCGAAAAGATCATCTAGTTCATCGGCCATACTGCCAAGGCATACTCGATGGAAGGAAAGAAATGAACTCCCCTCTCAAAATTCCGATGGTTGGTCGTCCAGCCTCGTCCCGGACGCATGCGGGGCCGTCTATCCGTCTGTCAGCAAATTCAACCTTGCACATGACTGAGACTGCGACGCGAAGCACGAAATCAGCCACGAGCCAATCAATCGATTCAATTGCACGAGGTCGGGCATTTTACTTAATGACGACGGTTGCGGGCAAGTGAAGGGGTGAAAAACTTGCATTGCCTCCATCGTCATCATGGTTGGGCGATAAACTACGAGATTCCTGGAAGGCGAATGGGATTTCCCCTTGCTTTGACATATATTTCCACTTGGTTGAGAAAATATTGGACCGTGACAACGACGGCAACATCGCCGATCCTGCTGTACTAGAACATCCCTCTTGCTTCGCTTCCCTCTGTGGCATCAACCTTGTGGTCAAACTTGTAGATTCGAAAGACTTCTTTCAGAATGGGAAACGCAGAATCCATCTCGCAACCATGTTCCTCAGGAATGGAACCACACAAAGATGGAATGCTCACAGCTGCAACATCTCAAGGAGAACTGAGCTCCTATGCCATGAGCCAAGAATACTTGGAACGTGCCAAGTCTCCAGAAGAGGCTAGTCGAGTATCCTCCAAGTTTCAAAGTTTCGGTTCCATGGAAATGCTTGGTGACACATCCACGCTGGACGATGATAGTACAATAGGGCAAGGAGAATCCGACAACAAACACCCAAACCGCGTTTTCGGAAAAATATCACATGCCTTCCAATCGACAGGACACGCCATTGGGAACTCGTTGAAACAAGCTGGGGATGCCTTGTTTCCTCATTCCCCTCAGGTAGGAAGCTCTTCCCTCCGAAGCAGTTCGGTGCCAACCACTACCATTGCACCCAAAGTTCGAGGTGGCGTTTTGCTTCGTGGGTGCCTCACCGACGAGGAACACCGAGATATGGTGAGAGAGGTAGTGGAACGGGTACGTTCTCTACGAGGAAGTGAAGGTTTGAAAGCCCTAGGATTCGAGTACCGTGTCGTCCCTATTGAATTGGACCAAGATGAAGCGGATACATTCACCAAAGAAGAATTACAAGCCATGTCCCCTGACGATGATGAAGAACCTGAAGAACTTCCCGCAGAGTTGAAGGACATGGACCCAGAGCTCAACATGACGCGATTGTTCCATTCGGAGACTGGTACCATGATTACCCTCAAGAATAGAAAGGAGTTTATTGCCGACGGTGACATGTACGATCATGTGGCCAGAGTTTGTCAAGAGTACGCACAAGAAGTCATGGTGAAAGAGGGAAACTTGGAGTGGGTCACTGTTTCCGAGGCTGGGAACAACGCAGAACCCATCAAGGCTCTTGTCACACGCGGTTTCACAACCGGAGAGGCGCATTCCGAGGAAACACCAACCCTCCTGATTGCCACAGGAAAGGGCAAGGTTCGTGCTGGAATTTTCTCGCGACAACATATCATTGTCTCTGGTATTGAATGCAGTACGGCCTTGCCCATTGTCTTGGACGCCAAGCGAAGAAATATGAATGTGGTTATGATTGATCCCAACGTTCACGGAGAGCGCATGGGAATGGCTACATTTGAGAAATCCATGGCACATATTTTCAAACAATGGGAGCATGATGCCAACCACGATGAGAGTTGTCCTTCGGATCACCCTCCTTTGGCCAACAAGGATTTGTTTGTTCTTTCCCATTCGCAATCTGGAGCTCAGTTTGCCCGATACCTCCTGGAAAAGTCGAGTCACTACGTTCCACACATTCGAGCAGTTGCTTTTACTGATTCTACACACAACATTCAATGGGCCAGGCAAAATGACGATTTGCGACAACTCTTGGAATCTGACAAGAGCGTGTACTTTAAACGCGCTAATGAGGAGAAAGAGGAAGTCTTGGAACCGCTGGATTCTACAGGAAAACACGTGGACACGGATCACTTTTGGGAGCACCGCTTTGGACGAATCAAGACACGCTGCGCTGGAACGGCAGAGCATTCTCTCACTAACTGGTTTGCGAGGAATCACATTTGGGACCATTTCGACCAGTTCAGAGGGGGACCGCAAACAGTGGACACAATTCCCGAAGAGTAGAATGAGAAAACATATTAGTTTAATTTTGTTCCCATTACTGACATGCCAGCCTTTTGGGATATAATAGCCTTGTGCATGGTTGGCATTGTCACTTCAAGAGCGTTGTCATCGTTGTGGATATTTTCTGCACAGGTTCGAAATTTCGCCTCATTAATCGATGCAACAACTGACGCTCCACTGAATCCCTCCGTGTGATTCGCTACAAAATCTGGCAACCCCAAGTCACTGGATGCTATGCCCTCAAGCTCTCGTTCTGCTATTCGTTTTCGTGCATCCCATTCCAAACCTTCCAATCTTATGATACGCTCCAATCTACCTGGGCGGCGCAACGCTGGATCTACCCACGATGGGTTGGGTGTAATGGCGATAATCGATAGGCATGCGGGGTCGTCAGCTGAGTATGTCCCACTCTCTACCCCATCTAGCTCTGTGAGTAGCGTCGAAAGGACTCTGTCCATTGTCCCCTCTGTTGTGTTATCGTTGCCTCTCACAGCTGCTACGTTTTCAATGCCATCCAAGAGCAGTATACAAGGTGCAGCAGACCTAGCAGTTTGAAAAAGTTTGTGGATGGCCTTTTCGGATGCCCCCACTTCCTTATGGATCAGGGATGTGCAACTGACATCCAATAGCTTGATAGCAGGGTTCAGTGAAGAGGCGACCGCAGCACAATGATAGGCAAGAGAAGTTTTTCCGGTCCCTGGAGGACCAGTTAGCATGACACCGCCTGCAAATTTCTTCCCACTGTTGCTCGCTCCATTAAACAAGATATTATGCAATTCCTTGGTTTGACAGAGTGGGGTTACAATCAACCTTTGAAGTTCCCCCCAGGCATCCTCCACGACGCGGCCATACAGAGGAAGCTCCAGCTCCTTGCTCCCGCTATGTTTCTCGACAAGATCTCGATTTGTCAAAACTTGCATGTCCACAAAATCCGAGTTGACGCCACTCTTGAGGGCCTCCGGTGGAACCTGCTGCAATTGAACCTTCAGTGCTTGCAAAAAACTTGCATCATCGGGTACCCCATTTTCGATGGAAGCAACAAAAGCTTGTCGGCAATGCAATCCAAGTTCTGCCACGGAGAGTCCCGATGTATTCACAGCAAGACAGTCCACTTCATCGGATCGCATCGTTCCCCCATCGTCGTTCGCCTTACATTGCAACAAGCAACTACGGATAAGCAACTTTCTATCCTGAGCATTTGGTAGTTGCAACGTGAATGTTTGGTCAAAACGACCGAGCTGTTTTCCAATGTTCTCACGGGACGTGCACAGGAGCATCATTGGGGAGCCCGGTGTTTGGTGAACCATGTCAATAAGAGTCAGAAAGAGCGCTCTCAAGCGTGCAGTTACATGCAGTTCACGATTGGATTGTGTTTCGTTGGTAGCTTTGCCATGCTGAGGCGCGGAATGAAACGAACAGACACTATCAATGTTGTCAAGGATGAGCAGTGATCGATTTTCACTTGACTTCGCATAGTTGATCATGGCTATCAAGGAGTCTTCTGCTTGACCGACCCTGGTTGCTAATATCTGGTTTGGTAACGAAGGTCTCAACACTTGAGACGATCAACATCGTGAGATTTGAAATCAATGCAAAATCGCAACACACAGAGCACGTACCCACAACTTGCGAAGGCATTGTGCTTTCAATTTCGTTGCAACAATGTGTTTTCCCGGATCCCTCTGGGCCTGTCAACAAAATACATTGTGGGGATGTCTTTGCTTCTATTGGCGTATTTGCAAAGTTCATAGCTGCCTCTATAGCACTGGAGGCAGCCTTACCAAGCCGAGAGGACGTGAACCTGCCACCAGACACTGACGCCAGTGATGTCACAAGTGGGAAATCAGAAACAGTACCCTCGCCTTTCACTTCGCTTCCAAATGATCGCACAAAGTTCTTAGCATCACTCCACGGAGATCTATCAGAAAGAAGACATCTATTCTTGAGTTTTTCTGACACTGTCTGAAACTGATGAGACAACCCATCATGAGATGATGACGCCATCCCAAACTCCAAGTAAATCCGACTGCCAAGGTATTCCAGATGTTGCAACAATTTGACCGTATCAAGAACCCATAATCGGATAGCGGACATGAGCGAGGTCACCAATGGGTATAAATCCTGCACTTCGTTTTCTTCCACCAAATGTAACATCTGTTGACATTTTTCGAGGGCATTCGCAGCGTCTTTTGGAATTTGTATTCGTAGAAGAGACACTAGGTTCCACACCTCTTCCAAGTCATATTCAATCTGAAGTAAGGATTTCTGAAGAGATGTGGAATCTGAGAGCTTTTCGAGCCTCTGTACACTCAAAGCCAAAATACTTGTTCGACTGGACAGATTGTCCCAAGTGGAGTTAGCTTGTGTTTCCTTGCTGGTATCTGTCCATACTGACATCAAGTCCAATAGTTCCAAAAGTACGTCGGCAACTTCAACGTATTGATCCATGTTGGATGTTCTAAGTGGTGTAGAATATGTTTCTCACTCCCAAGCCATTTGTCTCCTTCCCTTCTGTCTTTTTGCGTCGTTCTACCTGGTAGTTGGTAGTTTGGTAGTTGGCAGTTGGCTGGAGGTTGCCTCTGCTGGCCTAGGATAGTCTTTCCAATTCTTACACCCAGTCGTGTATATCAGGTTATGGGCATGAGAGCAGCCCACCACTGCATTGACTTCACATCCCACCAACAATCCCTATCGCCTGTTGTTGCACGAATTGCAAACAATACCGTACGTCACCACCAGTTCAGAATGGTTGGTTGATATCGCAATATGTCTTTCTGCAAATTCTCCATGAAGGGAAAGTCACCCAATGCAATCAATGCCCGTTCTCCGTGATGGTGAGTTCATCATCGCAACAGTGCTGCTCCCCGTTTTTGCAATCGACCCCGAATTCCCAGAGATCATTGGTTCCTTCCCAGGAGTAGCGATACTTCTTCTATGGCTAGGGTGCCCCAGACACTTTGGAAGATTGATTAGGCACTTGCGATTGTATCCAGGCGTTTTGCTTGGCCAAATGCACCGTGCCCAACCGCTGTCCTTAAGGCTGATTTGCATGACTTCCCCCAAAGGGCGGTCGGAACGTACTTTTGTGCTTCTTCTATTGTATTCATACGAGTCATAACGGCGACACATCTTCATGGAATCCTAACGTATCTTTTGTTGCAATGAACAGGATGATGGTAAAATGAAATGCTATGTGAATTAGGTTCATACATCTCCACCATGGATGGGTTTGTACACAAAATGGTTGTTCTATGCATTTGCGAAGCAAGGTCCAAGATCTCAATTCCTTTCCGCCTTCAGAGAATGCTTGTTTCGCATCGTGAGCTTTCGCAGTGACTCTAACCGTAGCTGCAGAAACTCTAGGTATCTCATTCTATGAGACTGGAGTCGTTTCCTTCGCGTACAGAAAGCATCACAGGCAGCTTGCCGCATCTCTTCATCTGATGCGCCAACTTGCTCACGAAGTATCTGTTTACGCTGAATCCAGCTCAAATGCAGATCATCATGTGACCTCCTTCTTGGAAAATGATTAGATTCATAAACCTCTAGTGATATTTCAGTTGAATCAAAAGGCTCCCAACCGATAGTAACCTAAGTGACGAAGTCATGTTCAAATTGAGAAAAAGTGAGCCTCGTCCAAAATGTTGTCCCCATGCAATTGCACCCCCCTCACATCTACTTACAGGAGGACCCATGTAGCAGTCTGGGTGATCACCCAATATCATGGGATATGTTCGAACCTCGAGAGATCCGAAAGAGACATGTCGTTCTGAACAGCAACCAATCTCCATAGGGATCCCGTCCATGCTTGTCCTTTTGGACAAGCAGCGATCAACGGAAGAGGAGCTGGAATCGCTTACAGGTTCCGCACCTGGTAGGAAGTCATCTTGATTCATCGTTGTATCCTTGCCGTCTTTATTTCGCTCCAATGTCATTCTCATATCCCTTTGCCTTCTGGTGCAGTCGCCTGGGTTATGGAGAGGACAGGACTGCAAGGCCCGGATGATGGTGCAGTACTCCGTACTCGTCGGGGACCAGTTTCTTGCTGCATCAAAGAGGTGAGTTAACGCGTTGCATTGCTACCCAGAACCCGGTACAGAAATGTACCTGAGACAAGGTGAGTAGAGCGTAGAGAAGATGCGACATAGGCCCACTATAGCCAGTGTTCGTGATATGGTTGATGCGCCACCCCTAGATTCATCAAAGATTCACTCTAGTGTATGACTTTCGCCTTCTATAAGTCTGCATTTTCATGTCCGAGCAGAATGAGACCGCATCAGTGTGGTTGTGTTGTATCCCGTATCCTGGTTTTGTGTTCTGGGAATGTTTATGAATCTGCCCCACAATCTATATACATGTTTTGGTTCATATGAAAGTAGGTACATACTACTCCACCCCCACACTCATGCCGTCTGTCCACCCCACACCACTGCCTTGGTCACCAGTCACCACCATCCAGATTCCAAAGAACTTTGTACTCACAATTACCTAGAGAGAGGACTCCTAGAGGGCTGGTAGTAGAATGGCCAAGAAAAAGACAAAAGGAAGTCAACCAGAGGAGGATGCTCCCGAGTTGTCTCCCGTTGATTCGGCATCTGAAGACGAAAGCGCCAGTGTCTACGATTCTGATGTGCCGTACGGTGACGACTACGACGAAGACGATGTTGACGACGATGATGATGGCGACGATGAAGAGGAGGAAGATGAAGAAGAAGAGTTTGAAGATCAAGGCTCATCTGATGAAGATGAAGATATAATGGATCGCCAAGCTCGTGATGATGATTCATCCGAGGAAGGCATGGACAAAGTCGTCGATATCGAAAAGGCATACGATAACACCCCCCGGACTTGGAATGTTGGGAAACGCACTGCAGCTGGTGGAGGAAAAGAAACCGCTGTCTGGATGCACACAGATGATCTTTCCTCAGATGATGAAGACGAGGACGGAACTGGCAACAGGATTGGACGTGTTCCCCTCCACTGGTACGACGATTATGAACATATCGGATACGATGCCCATGGTTCCAAAGTTATCAAGACCGCCAGCGCTGAAAGTGGAGATCGCGTAGACCAGGCGATTGCTAATGCTGATAACAAGGCACTCGGAAAGTTTGTCGTACACGATGCCCTCAACGACAAGAATGTGGAATTGTCCGCCCGCCAATTGGAGCTCATTCGCCGTATCCAGCAAGGTGCCTATGCCCACCCCGAATTTGACGGAAATGCCGATTACATTGATTATTTCAGTGGTGTTGACCCCGAAGTTTCTGGACTCAACGCCAATCGTTATGAACCAAAATCTAAATTCCAGCCTAGCAAGTGGGAAAAACTGCAAGTGGATAGCCTTTTGAAGAAACTTGAACAGGGACAAATCAACATGGACTACCTTACGGGAAAGATTCGTGACATGAACGATGCCCGCAAGAACAAAGATGACCCCAATCGTCCATTCATGTTGTGGACCGGAGCGGAGGAGGATGAGCTCAACTTGAGAAAGGGCCCTCAGCATATTGCGGCTCCCAAAATGGCTCCTCCTGGCCACGCTGAAAGCTACGTCCCACCAGATGAGTACATTCCGACTGAAGAGGAGGTCAAGCAATGGGAAGAGCTTGACGTTAAGGATCGCCCTCATGGATTGCTGGTTCCCAAGAAGTTCCCCAACCTCCGATCCGTGGGAGCATATGAACATTCCGTTCGAGAGACTTTCGAGCGTTGCCTCGATTTGTATTTGTGTCCACGTGTGATGAAGCGTCGTCTCAACATTGACCCTGAGAGTTTGGTACCCCAACTCCCTAAGGCCAGTGACTTGCGTCCTTTTCCCACTGCCAAGTGCATTGAATATGAAACCCCCTTTGAAGGCGAGGAACCTCCAGTTATCCGTTGTATCACCACCAGTCCCAGTGGCCAGTTTATGGCCAGTGGTGCTTCTGACGGATATGTCAGACTGTGGGAAGTCCAAACTGGTCGCCTCCTTCGAAGTTGGAACCTATCCAAGATTGTCGCCGAGGATGAACAGTCTGAGACCGTTGCTCCGGTTGTAGGATTGCAATGGAATCCAAATAAAGCTCATCATTGCATCCTGGCAGCAGTAGGCAAATGTGCCGTGGTCATTGCTACAGGAACACAAGGCATACATGATGCCGAAGTTACAGAAGCATTGCTCTCCGCATCGCAAACTGGAAATGCCGTTTCGAATGCCAAGGCTGCCAAGGCTGTTAAATGGTCTCCCGTCTCCACCACCGACAAGCCTGTTGCATCTTACGCCAAGTTGAGTGGACCTGTGTGTGTATTGCGTACAAATGCTGAGATGACCTGGGTCAAGTGGCACGCCAAGGGTGACTATTTCGTGACGGTGTCTCCCAAGGCTCGGGCTGCAGCCGTTCTTATCCATCAGTTGAGCAAGGGAAATTCTCAGCAGCCTTTCGGAAAGGCGAAGGGTGAGGCCCAAGTTGCATGCTTCCACCCAAACAAACCGTTCTTGTTTGTTGCTAGTCCTCAACATGTCCGCATTTACCACTTGGTGAAGCAAACCATGGTGAAACGTACGTGGCAGAGATGTCTGCTATTGCTTTGCTTGTTTGTATTCCACTACTCATCCAAATGATTTTCAATTCTTTCAGGTTTGCTATCGGGTTGCCGTTGGATTTCCTCCATGGATGTGCACCCCTCGGGTGATCATTTGATTGTGGGAAGTTTGGATCGTCGCATGGTCTGGTTTGATCTCGACTTGTCCCATACCCCTTACAAGACTTTGAAGTATCACGAGAGGGCCTTGAGGTCTGTGCAATATCACCCTAGGTATCCATTGATGGCTAGTGCGTCCGACGACGGCGCTGTTCATGTTTTCCACAGCATGGTCTACTCAGATCTGATGCGCAACCCCTTGATTGTGCCAGTGAAGATCCTCCGAGGGCACAATGTTCGAGACAGACTCGGAGTCTTGAACCTTTGCTTTCATCCTACTCAACCCTGGGTATTTACTGCGGGTGCAGATGGGCGAATCTTCCTCTACCAAGATATCTAATAGTTGCAGCGGAGCAAGACGACGAGATGGATTCAAGAATAGGAAGCACGTAAACAAAGAAATTAATTTATGCAACACCCATGAATGCTCTAATACCCTAAAATGCTGACCGAGGTTTGATTAATGTCCCTCAGTTTATTGTATGCTCTTGAGGGCCGGCATGAGTTCCCCAAAGTACACTTCGTCATCAATAAAAACCTCACATGTCTTTAGGCACTCCTTGCGGACACCATTGAGGTCTGTATCACAGTATCCCTCTAGAGCCAACTCCTTACAGTCGTCTCGAGCATCTTCTGGGGCGTATGGCTTTCGGCCAGGATTGCTCTTGAGAGTGTTACCATGGCCCCAGACTCGACCGGCTTGAGCCAAGTACCAGTTGGGCTCGTTGGGGATAGGGAAAACGGCAGTACCATCTCCGGCGATAACATCAGCATTGTCTTCACCAATATCGATAATGTAGATAGTGATGGCAACACGGTATTCGCCGGTATCTCGGTAATCACAGGAGGCGGTCGCATGTTGCGTATCTCCCAACAAAATGCCGACATCCTCGGTGAAAGGAATGCGATCATTGATCTCCTCATACTCATCTTCGTCTCCAATGTATACTCCAGCAAAAGACTTCTCAGGCTTGACTAGAGGGAACAAAAGATCCCACCATCGTCCTCCCGTCTCGGGCAAATCCACATGGAAGTTTCCAATCCTGGTATGGGAAGTAATAATAAATCCCATACCTCCAATCATGAGACCGGTACTGTTGAATTCTTTGCCAATGGCATCAAGAATCATATCGAAATTTCCTCGCTTCAAAACTTGCAAGGTTTCCTCATAGTTGGCTTCATCAGCGACATCCACCCAGTGCATATCAGAATTTTTCCAGTTCCCGGAGGAATCAGGGGTCATGGCAGCCCAAGTTCGGTTTCCCTTCAAGTTGGGAATCAACTTCATTTCTCCTTGTTCGAGTTTGTTGTCAAGGTCATACAACAAGCTTTTGAATGCGTCATAGAGTCCACTCTCCATGGTGAACTTTCGGATTTCATCCGTGAGTTCTGGGGGCAATCCAATAATTCGACCATTGGTGTCAATCACACTTTCATCTTCCTTCCAGACAAACTTGGCCATTTCTGCAGGAGCAAGATCAGGAAGAATGAACTTGGATTTGTCCTTGACTTCCTGAGGGAAACCACCGGTAGGTCTAGCAGGGGGCATTTGGAACCAAGCCACAGTGCCTAGGACTCCAGCGAGGACAAGAACAAGTAGAAGATTGGAACCGGAGGACGTGGGCTTGCTCTTGTGGCCATGGTCTTTGCCGGCACTGCAAGGTGCCGCAGGACGACTAGTAGCAGCAGCTTCTCTGGCGTTGGCTCCTCGGTGGCGGACTTCTTGCATGACAATCTATAACAACAACTTCTGTTGCTTTATGATGCTACTACGAGTAAGAATCAATGGAAAGGATGTGATGGCAGGATTTGAACCTGAGTGAGTTCGGGTTTCGAGGTGCATGGATCGCATTCGCTGCTAAACCCTCGCTATTTCCGACAGCCGTTGGGTGATACCTACGTGAACTCTTATTGGACACTTTAGAAAAGATCTCCTAAATAGAATATGCCGTCTGCCTGGAGGTGCGACAACACTCCACAACAACCACTGGCCAGGGCTTTTTTGTATGTACTGCATGAACCACTGATCTCCCATCTGTGATTGCAGCGAGCAACCAGTAGTAGTAACTACCGGTAGTTGTTGGGGCAATGGACAATACCCAACAGAAAGGGGCATTTCCGCGATGGGGGGCTTGTCAGGGTTGTTTACAGCTCCCCGTTGTACCTCCTATTCTAAGAAGTGTACCAAGGTACCAACGTATCTGACAAGGTGCGTTTGTAGTTGTTGACAGGACTCGTAGTGAAGCCCCAAAAGGCAGGCTGCCGGGGACATTAGCAATGCCTTTGTTGATCAAGAGAGCAGGTAAGATAGATTGGTGATTATGACAACAAGGGTTAGAATGTGTTCATCTCACAAGGCAGGGCGGTTTGCACCCTCTCCTTTTGCACTCGTGTTAGTACTAACAACATGTAGGTAGTTAATGTGTACTAGTAGGACGAGGTTTTTATTACCCACCAACAACAAAACAGGAACCCAAAATTTTAGTACTTATCCAATCCGACTCGTCGGAATCGGGCTCAGACCACCAACACCCAGAGATCTTTCGAAGACCGACGACGACAGGTGACATGAAAGACTTGGGTTCTCGTCAACGTGAAACATGGCCCAACGACTGAACAGTTGACAGCTTCCTTCTCTTCTGTTCGCACCCACAATAACACCCAAAGAGTAAACAAACACAAAACCCTCGTCATCATCTACACGATTGGCACTTCTCATCGACACTCTCCACAACCTCCCTTTCAACTACTTTTAGAGCATTCACTTCACATAATCCCTTACAACCATCAGCATGACAACTCCAGACTACGTTTCCAACCCCGAAAAGTGGCTCGAAGATCTCACAAAAGGCAACGACTTTGTTGCGGTCGTTATTTTCCGTGGGTCGTGGTGCAAATACGATAAACATTATCTTCAAAGGCTGGGAAAATTCCACCAGGAAACCATGAGCAAGGAGGGCCTCATCTTGGTGGCTTGGACAAGTGAGGGTCCAGGCGGCGCCAAAAAGGCCGACGAAGAATGGGGATTGACCAAGGATTATGGATTCTCCTTTGTTATCGGAGACGATACCAACGCTCTTGCGGAATACCTCGTCGATGATTGCCTCCTTCCAAAATTGATCACCATGACCCCCGCACAGGCCAAGGTTAGTGACTATGTCACGGAGGGAACCTATCCCAATGGCCTAGTGCAACCTGGAATGGTTTGGTACGCTCATCACGGAAGCATGGTGCTTCGATGGGCAAGTACAGCCGAACCACCCAGTTATGGAGCGACCACCCGCCCAATGCCCAATGGTATGTACATGATTTGCAACCACGCTGAATTTGGTTCGATCCTTTCCTTTTTTGCCTCACAATATTGATTTTCCGTTCCAGATATTTGGGAAAGCGTTCTCAAGCGAAAACATGAATTGGACAAGGGGGACGCTGTCATGCCAGTAAATGCCAACAATCTTCGACAGTGCACAAACGATTTCGACGTCAATTGCAGCATGATGTAGTTGGATATTTGTTTTTACGGTGTGTGGCGGCCAGCAGGACCTATTGTTTGTTTGTCCAACTTGGAGTTTCATAGTATATCTGCACAGATTCCAGTGTATCCACTTCTTCCGCATATATTTTTTTACTCCACTGTCTGAGCCTGTCCCGCACTACCCCAGAATACGATGTGAACATAACATGTCAGAGTGATTTCTATACCCTATATTTATGTCATGCTGATATTCGTTCTCAACTGGTCGATTTCCATGAGCTGGTGTGGGAATACCAAGGAGAGTGCAGAAAGTGTTTTACAGAGAAAATTAAGCTACCCGGAAGCTTTCTGGGCCAATATCGTGCAAAAAGAACCTTTTGGCAATCAACTGCAAAGCCCTCTTTCGCTTGTTGCTGGTCCCCGAGTCTGCTCCCAATTCGTACAGAGTACACAAATTGAATGCCACTCGTTCTGTCAAGTATGCCGTGGGATCTTCACGGACTAGTTCTTCCAACCCTTGGACTCCTTGTTTTATTTGACAAGCGTAGAGAGAACAAAGCGCCATGTTGTTGACACATTCTGAATAAATGGTGATTGGCATTTCGGGTGCGGCGACTACCGGACCAACCCAGTCCTCCTTGTCGTAGGCGGACGACACGATTCCACCTGGTTGACGGGTTCGCAAAACTTCCACAGCCTGGGTAAAGGCTTCCTTAGAACGCTCGTACTGACTTTGTGCAAACAAATACAACCCTTGATTCATTTCCAGAATGGCTGGCATACAGTTCACCACACGAAATGACTTGACAGAGGCAGGCAATGGTGACGCGCCACATGATGATTCCCAGAGATCCTTGGCGGAGGCAAAAAGACTGGCACTCTGTGGCATTCCCCCCAACTGCAGGAAGGTCCTCCCTTGTCGCGACAGGAGCTCACATCGACAAGCCACAGTGAAAATTCGTTCCTCCTCTTCAGTCAAAGATATTCTAGAAGCGATACCGCTCTGTCGCAGATATTGTGAAATGGCAAAAGGAAGAAGGTCCATCATACGATCGAGGGATCCAAGTGCCAGTCTCCATTTCATTTGTCGAAGGAACATGTTGGTCAAGGCATGGTCTACACTGAGGCGGCCAAGTGCATCCTCCGCTGGAATCCGTTCTCGCAAAGCAAACAATGTATCACTCGCAGACTCTGAATCTTCTGTAAATTGCAACATTTGGCCGGCGAGAATGTCTGTAAACAAGGTAGCACGAGCAGCAGATGAGTACGTGTCCATGACCACAAACTGACCAATATAGCAATACAAAAAAGTAGTCATACGTACGTAAATTCCATGGCATCCAATCGGGTGATTGTGCTGTTGCATCGTTCTGGACCAAAAAGTTCCAACGTTCAATTTCAGAAGAGAGATCCGAGTAGCGTCGCAACTTGAGCCATGCATGGCACTGCAAGGCCATGACTTCCGTTGTTTCCTCCCGTACCTGAGGAGAAAGACTAGAGACATCGACCTGAGGAGCATTGAGTGGCATCATAATTAGGGAAGAATATACATCTGCGTAGGGAGAGTTGGGAGTGTGGAGCATTCCTGAGGCAATCTTGAGAACATCTCCCCAAGCTCGGCGAGAAACCAGTGTCCGAAGTCGACGAATACCATCCTCTCGTGGAAGTGGGGTTGGATGAAGAATAGGTGAAAGTCCAAGAACCCGAGTTCGGTAGGAGGGATCGGAGAGAAAAGAATCTGCAATGGCGTCCAAGGGAACGGAAGGGGAAATGGCTCCCAGGTGCAGTGAACCAGAGGACGCCACAGGTGTTTCATTCGCTGCTGGTGGAGCGGGTGCAGGAGGGCGTTGAGGAGTAGAAAAAGCAGGAGCAGGAGCAGCAGGTGGTGGCGGGACAGGAGGAGGAGGGAGTTGGGCTACTGGTGGTGGCGGCGGCGTGGGTGGGGCGGACACGGCGAGTGGATGATCATTGCCGGCAGGGACAGCCAAGCCCATGGCAATGGGCGCCCCAGGGATTGACACCAACGGCTGGGAGCCCCCAAGCTGCGATTGACTTCTTTCGTCTGTAGAATTCGTGTTATTCATCCCCTTTAATATCCTTCTCTACAAACAGTTGCAAAGGTACTGCAATCCAAATCCACTCTTTTTGTGCATGGGTTGTGAGTTTGCCACAACATGCGGGCATTGTGTGCAGGTGTATGTATACATATTACCTATACGTATATAAAAACAATCAAGCAAATAAATAATGGCGGAACTAGCTTAGCGTCAAGGGAAACAGTCTGCAATAAAAGGATTGTAGCAAAGAGTGCTATTTAATATACATGAATAGGCCTACAGCCCCACTTGTATCCCACTCAAGGTGACTACAACGCTGTTCCCCGTTCCAAATTCTGTCGGATTTCCGCAGTATGTTTGTCGAAATTGCGAGAAATCTTTTGGTTGAAACGTTTGTTCCGTTGGTTGATGTAACTGACATCTTCTTGTTCAAACTCTGTGCGTTCTCGCTTCTTTTTCTGCTTCTCGATGCGGCGCATCATTTCATTGGCCAGGTTGCGAGCTCCCTCGCGTTCTCGGGCAGCGTCGGTAGCGCTGGTCATCAAGGGGTTGAAGGTACCACTAGTGTCATCGGAATCGTCCAAAGCTCGGGCTGCTCTGGGCAAGCTCTTTAGGTTCCGTTCGTAATTGCGATGTTGACCCTCGGGATTATAATAATCCTTCATTTCAAAAGCGTTGGCCTTGGCCTTTTCCTCCTTCCTATGGGCCTTTTTCTGCAATTTTTGGAAAGGGAGAATGTCAGACACATTGAAAGCGGCACAACAAAAACGAAGCAAGCAGAATCAACTTTCACCAACGTACCAAGCTAGAGTCAGCCTGTTCCACCATGTGCTTCGCATCAATGCCGTATGAATCCGCCACCTCTAAGGCCTTAGCGTTGCGAGATTTCCAATCCGCTTCTGCAGCTTTTTTATCCTGCATGGTTTGACGTTTGCGGGCTTTGGCTGCACCTTCAATACTTCCTAACCTCTCTCCTTCCTTGAGAACTTCTTGCTTGTTCAACGCACGTGCCTGGTTCATTTTGAGTTTCAACTTGCGCATTCGCAACTTGAGTGCCTCGGCCTTGGTCTTAGGGACCTCTTCCTCTTCTTCCTCCTCCTCCGGTAGCTCCAACTCGTTGTCATCTTCTACGACGTCCTCCTTCTCTTCTTTCGTCGTTTCTGCTGCTTCCTCTGCTGCAGGGTTTTTCTTGAGCTTTTCCACCACACCACAGTCAACAACCGTGATTGGTTCGAGCGGGCGGTCATCCTTGCCTGTCCTAGTAGACTCCAGTACCTTCAAAATATTGGAGCAACTTGGATCTACATGGCCAAAGACAACATGTTTGCCATCTAGATGCGGCGTTGCGCGAAAGGTGATGAAAAATTGGCAGCCGTTGGAGTTGGGCCCACTGTTGGCCATGGACAAGACACCTGCTCGAGAATGGCGATGGAGAAAGTTTTCATCATCGAACTGACCACTACCAGATTGACCATCACTAAAAATACAGGTGCTCCCAGTTCCGTCCCCATTGATGAAATCTCCGCCTTGGGCCATGAACCCCTTGATTATACGATGAAAGGAAGAATGTTTGTACCCGCGGCCTGATTGCTCTTCTTGCAAGTAGTGACAAAAGTTCTCGACAGTCTTTGGTACTGTTTCATCATACAACGCGAGCTCTAATCTTCCCAACGGTTGGGACCCTGCTTGTAGAGTAATGAATGCTTGGACGACCATTGTCAACTTGGAAACGAGGAACACACTTTCTATGAGTGGTGATGGTGTGGTCGTGCTCCCACAGAAACGACCAACTCGAACGTTCCTCGCGCTAGAGTCACATGAGTCAGAAAGCAAGTATACAAAACGATTCAGTTCATTAGGTTAGGTCAAAGATATTATCTTCTAGGCGTACTTCCAAATCGATGACATGCCCATCTTGCATCACGTACACGCTAACTGTTTGGGACAACTCAATGTCAGCATCCTGTAGAAATTCATTCCCTCCCTCCTCTGATTGTAAAGTGCTGAGAAGCGAATAACCAAACTCCTTTGCTTTTCTCTCATTCTCGGCCGTTAGGCGTCGTCTTTTCCGTCTCATTGATGAGTCCCGCATTTCATCTGACTCGCCCAGCCGTCGTCGAGAGTTACAACAAGGGCCGGATAGGTCGAACTCCTCGGACATGTCATAGTTGATTGTGTATCCCAAGTCAGCGAGAGACCCCAAAGTCAAATTGGAAAGAACCATACCATCATCCACATACCCCGTCATTCTAACAACAAGCCATAAGAATAATCAAACATGGTACAACAAATAATCACGCCTTCGGGACTTACAATTCGTTAGAAAAGCATGCTTCGTCAAAATGTCCACCCGCCGTGCCCGATCCCCCATCCAGCTCAACTATCGGGGCCCCTGAATCTACCAAAGAACATCCCTGACTTTGCCATTCCTTCAATACATTGGGTCCAAAATACAGATTCCCGTCTGGATAGTTGTAGAGCTTATTCGATTTCCATAACCTGAACAGAAACCAATGGAAGAAAAAGTAATGAGATTTTCGTGTCATCATGTGCACGACAAACGAAGATGGCACAAAGACAAATAACGTACGTTCCAATTCCCAATACGTGTCCCATTTCATGAGCCATTACCCCTTCTAAAGTTCCTGGTGTGGATAACATCCAATCTAAATCCTCGACATCAAACACCATTCTTCCTGTCAGGGGCTTGACGTTCGTTCCAGTCTTGAGCATGTAGATCGGGCCAGCGTACCCCAAAATGTTTCCCGCTCCATCAATTTTGGAAAAGTTGGAAGAAATATACACTCCATCAATTACAGAAGGGTAGGCTCCACTTCCAGCATACGCTGTGTTGAGTTTGTAGATGTAATGGAAATAGATTCCATTGGCAGTAATGGCTTTCTCCCACATGTCACGAGCCGAACCGAACGATGACATGTATGATTCAAACTTTCCGGTTGAAGACAACAGATCCAAACAAATACTGAATTTGGTAGGGTCTGCCACGAAACAATCTGGTTGAAGGCCATAGGTCAGCTCTGATTCGGCAATAGTAGTGGGTCGAGCTGTAGGAGACCGAGTAGGGCGCGTAGTAGGTTGAGTAGGTGTGGATTCCGCTGGACTAGCCGTCAGACTGACTATGGTAGGTTTGGGTGCTGGAGCTTGGGTAAGACTGAAACTTCCTCCCACATTTGACACCTTCGGTGCTATGGTAGGGTTGGTAGAATTTGAGAGGAGAGAGACTGGACTTGAAGTTGGTTCTAGCGACTCTGAATACAAATCCAATAAAACAGTTAGACTTCAAGTTTCTGTTTTGGAGTCAAGTCTGAAAAAGCCCTTACCTTGTTGCATTGTAAAACATTGGTACGGTGACCACCGTTTCTTGCCTTTCGAGTTTTGAGCTCGTAGTCGGAAGCAATACTCCAAATCGAAGGCTAAATTGTACGCTATGTAGGTGTAACCACTAGTTTCAGAGACGTTGGCCATTTTTGGTAAAGTCTTGTACACCTTCTCCCCCCCTTGACGAAGGTCCACTCGTACCTTTCGAATGAGAAACTTGGAATCTGTGACATCTGCACTAATCTGGACCGAGTTTTCATTCAGAGTTACTATGGAATCATTGATTGGCTCCACATTTGCAAAGATAATACGTGCTGAAGTCAAATCGAGCGAAAGCACGACGACAAGCACCAGAAAGAGAAATCTCATGGTGCTTCCGTTGAATGTTCTATTTTTCCATCGGCTTGTGCACCCATCGCAGGAAACGGGACTTGTACGGGAGGCGTTCTCCCGTCACACCTCCTGTCACATGGATGGGTCACGAATGCTGGGATATGGGAATGTTTTTCTTGGACCAATGTATGCCGAACGAAATCGCATGGCGTTTTATTAAAACAACGAAGCAGCGATCAAGCTTTGTACAAGTGGAAGAGCTGGAAGCAATACACCTATTGGAAGCCTTTAAAGGATCTGATTAGTCGTGATACAAAATGATTGACGATGTTGCTGTTCAGATGACCATCATCCTGGGAACGATGCTGGTAGGCATTGCAGGTTTGGTAGCACTACAAGAACTCGGCCCAACTGGAGGAACATTTTTGCCAACAGAGCCTTCCAAGCGGGCATACGAGCAATTTGTTATGGTTTATACCCCATTCTGGATCTTTGGATTTTTCTGCATTGTCGCCTTTGGGTGGTACGAGTACTTTGACAAGTGGTCATACATGCAAGTGTGTGTTGGTTTGGCCTTGCCACTCCTCTTGCAGCCAATCCTCCTTCCTTCAGCCGGATTCCAGTCTCCTGACGCCAAACGCCCCCTTTGGAAACGATACGCCTTCAAAGCAAATGTATGGTTGGCTATGTATTCATTCATTGGCAACTATTGGTACACGCACTGTGAGTTCCATACCACAGGATATGCCGCGTGTCGTACAACTTTCTTATTTGTCTTGTGTTTTTCCAGACTTTTACTCTGTTCTCAAGGCTACATACACCATGCCCGCCCATCGACTAAACAATGTCCCACTTGCACTGTTTTTCGCAACCCATTTCTACTTTTCTACGTACCATTTCTTTTCCAATGTGTTGCTTCGCAAGATTGTCACTTCCTACCGCCCTGGCCTCCTCAGAGGTGTTTTGTTTGTGTCGGTCGTTCTATGTTTTTCTTACTTCACAGCGTTCATGGAAACTCTTACCATCTCAGCGTACCCAGACTATTCCTTTGAGGACCGGGATATGGCCATGACTGTTGGGTCAGCGTTCTACGGTATCTACTTTATTGTCAGTTTCCCTGCCTTTTTCTACTTTGATCAACACGTGGATGATCCTGATCGCCAGGATCAAGCACTTACCGTATGGGACACCCTTGTATCTAGTTGTGGCTATGGAATGATTATCCTGATCTTGTTGGATGTCGTCCGCCTTTACCTCGATATTCCGTTGGTGGTAGGAACGTCTGACTTGGTTTGCACAACACTGGACCGTGCGGCCGCAGCACTCAGCTAGACAACCCCAATATTATAGTACATGACAAATCATTTTTATCGCATCGAATTTTATGCATTCTCTGCAGCTATTTGTTCCTCCAACAGCCTTTGCATCGCCATCATTTCCTGTTCATCTTCGGCCCCGTTCAATCCAAACGCGGCTGCTGCCTCTCGTTGACGCCGCAACTCTTGTCGTTGCTCCATTCTTCGGCGATTTTTCTTTCCAGATCTTCTAGCTCGGTTGGGCCTTGCTTGATTTTCTTCTTCGGCAGGGGCTTCTTCACCCTCTTCGCGTGGTGGCGCGTTTTCTGGTTGTACCAGTTGGGCTCGAGCTGGAGGAGGCTGTCTTGCATTGGCACGTTGCCTTGGAGGAGGAGCAACAACAGCAGGCATGGCAGCAGCCCCCATAGCCATTCCACCACCAACATGCTGTGCAACAAGAGCATCTGCATCCACAGCCCCCATCAAGCGTTCAAATCCCCGATTGAAGACGGAATATGCCGAAATTCCATTCTGCTCTGCTGAATCACTCAAACCGAACGAGAATATAATGCACAACGAAGTGGCGATGATCACAATCGGACCTGCATGCAAAAGGCTGCAAACATGAAAGTGTTAGAACATGCCGTTTCGATTCACTGGTGGAACTACCCCGCAAGGCGAGACTTACTTATGAATCCAGCGCACAAACAAATAATACACAACGACACCACCAACGATCATCCATTGTCGACGGGTCCGGGCGCCTAGAAACTGCACCACATGTCTCACTAGTAAAGGAAAACTGCGGATTGCCAAGATAATCGAGTCCACCAAACTTCGGAGCCATTGCAGACTCTCTTGCTGGCTTGACCTGGAGAATCTGATTGGTTGGAGTTCATACAGAAACGCCTTAAGCCAGTCATTCCAAGAAGCTTCAGGTCTCTTGGTTTGTTCCCACAGTGCTCTCGATCGCTTGTATCCAACAGGAGGCATGATTCGTCAAGTGGGTATCACTTCCTTGGGTGTTGCCTTGTCGCTCGTGGTGGTTGGTGCGTGTTCAAGACGTGTGACGTAGTAGTGTCCTAATACCTCTTGCATATGTACCGATAATACATACATATCTGGACCACCGTCCCAACTGCCACAATTTCCCAAACCTGCTCATGTTCCTGGCTGCTTGCCATGGCCATTCATAAAGCGACCACCTCCGCTTCTAGTCAACCTCACCACCAAGACTTGTACCATCCAAGAAATGTCTGAAACATACACAGAAGTCCTTTGTGACCTTCCTGAAGAAGAAGTTGAAACATTGGTTGGGCTAATCAACTCCGTCTACGACGTTGCCGAGAAGGGCATGTGGAAAGTAAATGGGTTCCGGACTACTGTCAAAGAAGTGAAGGAGCTAATTGGCCAACGTCATTTGATTGTTGTTAGACGTAAAGATGTGCAAAGTAATCCAATTTGTGGGTGTGTCAAACTTGAAGAAATCAGCGAAGATATCGGAGGCTTGGGGATGTTGGTGGTTGATCCGACCTACCGAGGAAATGGCATTGGACGCCAACTAGCTCAAGCAGCCGAAGATTGGGCAACTGGCATGGGTTTTCAACAGATGCAACTAGAACTGTTAACACCCAAAGATTGGGTGCAACCTTCCAAGGAATTCAACAAGGCCTGGTATACCCGTCGGGGATATATTCCCCAAGAGACCAAATCCTTTCAAAAGGAATTTCCCCATTTGATTCCATTGATGACCACGGAGTGTGACTATACTGTTTGGTTGAAAAAACTTTAGAAGGAAGGTATCAACTTCCGAACCAGAAACTTCTCAGATAAATCGGAGAAACCATCCGGAACTCGTCTAGAGCTACCTTCTGTAGAAGTGTATTGACCAAATCCATGAGCTTTTTGGAGATGTTCAACGTCCGCTATTGTCTTGTCAAGAATCAAATTATCTCGATCCCGCAGACAATAGGCTGCTTGTTACGAATTCTCGTTCCGTCTGCGATTTTGGGGTTGCAACTACCACATCTCTCCACTGTTTCTCCAGAGCTGCTACTACGAGTATATAGGGGAGATATCTACGAATGAAGGAGTACAGCGGGTCGTACCAAGCAAGAGGCAGTAGGCATTCTAGCCAATGATGCTTTCAGTCGTACAAGAGGGTTTGCTTTCATGATACAAGACTACTGCTGCTTTGGATTGCAACTGATATAGGGAGATACGTGACTTCCGATTGACCCGGGAATGAGTCGTACAAGTCAATTATGGTGGTTCGCACCTGATTTCTGATGGCTGATGGGAAGCTTACCGTGAATGGGAAAGCCCCAAGTAATCCGGTCGGCATCACCAGCGGACCTATGACTCCGTTTGGTAACAGTATTCAATGGAACTGATCGGTGTACTATGGAAAAGGAGAGTGAATGAGAGCACATGCAGCACTCTCACTAGCTAGGATACTCCGTGGTGTCGTGGTGGACAACCTCTAGGGCTAGAGGAAAATGAATTGTTGCAGTTGATCATCAAATGGCAGTACTACCACTGGTTGTGCCTAGGTCTTTTGGTGTCAACGTCCCACAACAAGGACAGAAAACGAGACTAGAGTCATTGGTTGCCATCATATGCTTTCGACATCCTACGCACTGTAGAACGCTGGCGGTGCCTTGATCCATGGCTCGATAGACTCGCTGTTGATCTAGAATCCGCACGCGGGAACCTGATTCGTTTAGAATCTCTTCTCGTGTTGCAGCGCTTGTACAACTTGTAAACGAAGCGGGAGGGGGTGAAACATCATCCTCATCAGCTTGTGATGTCTCAAATTCGGCAAAGATCCGCCGTTGTGATTCCACAAGACTCTCTGAAAACTCAAACGGCACGAAGGAAAGCGATGAGGAGCTGCCGTTGAAGAAGGGTGGTGGTGGAACATCATCCATCAGGTCCTCGTAGCTGTTGGCCAAAGAGTCCCCGCAATAGTAGTCTTGGAGAATCATATCTTGTCGAAACCTCGGAAGTGACAGAACATCTTCTTCTTCTTCGCAAAAGAGCAAGTCGGAATGAGACGGAGTAGCAACCCCTGTCGTGGGTTCTAGAAGGCCACGACAAAATGTATCCGAGGCTCCTGGAAGAGACGCCAATGCGGCAGCCATCATAGAGACAGGACTTTCTTGCGACGAATTGTCAGAACAGCAGTTCATGAAGGAATGTTCATGGTGGTCACATGAATCCTCAATGAGATTGCTTCCAGAGGGCGTTTCATGTTTCATCCAGGATTGCTTCTTCGTGTCCACAATAATAGAGCAGGAGGACGAATGGTGGTGCCACGAAGAGTCAATGAGAGAACACAGAGGTCCATGAGGGAGGGGATCATGGCTACTAGACATCCTTGATGCAATTTCTATGGAACTGTGAGCTTTCATGGTTTGGAGTCTACGAGCACCAGGTTGGAATGGAGATTCTCACTGATTTATGTGTCGGTCGCTTACAGGGAAAGTATGAGTCGTCGACTGCAGTTGGGACCAACCAGTGCGAAGGGTTGGATGGCACTTTTGACCTTTCAGCTGGCGTTTGGTACGACGCAATAAATGCGAAGGGCACATATACTTCCGTGGCGGGGTCACCCAACCAAGACTCAGCTGTCGGACGCAGCTATCCATCAACACGGACACCCAGGAGGTCCAATGACACATACCAGTTTCCACCAGCAGCAACTGGTGTTGTTCGCAGTGGTGCACTCCCTCACCTAATAGTGTACTCGTTCTCAAAAAGAAGTAGACCGCTGCTTTTGCACCCATGGCAGTGCAAGAGAATGGTGAAGAGATAGCAGATTTTAAAGGCTCGGAACCATTTCTGGTGGGAATTGCACCAAACTATTGGTCTCATTTTCCCATGACAGTAGCTGATATCCGGCACCTCGAACTGAAGAATGGGATTCACTGCTGGGTTTCTGACAAACATAGGAGTCATGTTCCTGTTTATCGATGCATTCTAGTAGGAATTATTGTTTGTTTGCGGATTCGATCCTTTGACGACGCCTTGACATTTGTCCTGGACGACGGCACAGGCTTCATTGATTGTCTTTTTTGGACACGAAACACTGCATATGACACTTTTCAGCTCCCGTCGCTCCAGCGAAAACGAGATCCTACATTTAGAATTGGTGATAGAGTCCGCATTTTTGCAGCAATTCAAGGTTTTGATTTCCAACCGACCACCCAAGATGGCACCATTGGCAAGTTCCGAGAGCTCATGGTTTCGCGCATGCACCGGTTGACCTCTTCGGCTCCTAATCAAGAGGCTGAACATTGGAATCGTTGTGTAAAGCACCAACAGTCAATTCTTCAAGATCCTACAAAATGGAACGCTCTTTCTTATCTGAAGCGACTAGGTCCCACAGTTGAAACTCAAGTTCGGAATCTCGATGGAATGCCCTCGGCAGATGATTCATTGGCAGAATGGCGTGTATTCGGGTTGTCATGCACATGCGATATGGGCTACAAATATGAATTACTTTATTGTCACTGTCAGGCGCAGCCGGATTCGTTGGATCCACAATTTGTCTTTCGAGATGCCGTGTTGACCTGGTTGCTCGATCAGCAGGCCAAGCATCGCCAACGATGGGTATTCCGATACAAGACCGTCAAATCCAATACAAAGCTTCGTAGCTTGGCACAGGAGACATTATCCAACACAGATAATCCCAATCGTTGCACGGTTGATACACTCTTCTGGAAGACGTTCGGTGTCTTACGCCGCGACAAAGTCCTGATGTTGATCGACCAAAATGCCGACAAGTACATCTTGATAACACACCAGTGGGTGTTGGAGCCGCATTTTCGAAATCAAGAAGCCATCCAAAAAGAAGTCAACAAGGAGAATACTTCGATGGCAAAGGCGGTGCGGAATGCCGTTCGAGGGGTACGACATGTCATTGCGGAAGTCCCCAAAGAAAGGAGAGAGTACGTTCGGAGATGTTTCTTCCAGAAGCAAGCAACAGAAAGCGGGGGAGTTTCAACAAGTGACAAGTAGTGTGTTGGATTAAAATCGATACTCCAACACCTTTCAACGGAGCCTCATAAGTATCGCTGGAGTCACCTGCCTGAATGAAACTGTTGGGAGTGGCCAAATGTATGATTTGCAAACCCCTCCGAACTCCAACCCTGATCATACCGACTAGAGTCACATGAGTGAGCTCGAAGTGGGACCATTCCTACTATACCAATGCCGAGATTTGGTTATTATTCGACGAAATTTAGCTCCTGGTATGTGTAGCCATTAGCTTTCTTTAGAAGTCCTTATTTATAGGTTACAACTGTACGCAGTACTACTACTAGCCGACCAGCTGGCAAGGACGCCACCATGTGACTCACTTGAAAACCTATGGTGTGTCGGGAAATACAACGCTCACTTCTCGAACAACTACATGTTGTTCATTCCCGGTCCTAGGTTTACCATGTGGAGTCACATGGGGAACCGTGTACTCAGACATGTCGCATACTAAATGATGAGGCGCCAGTCGGCTGCAAGTCGTGTCACAATATGCATCAACGGCCATACTAATTCTACTCCCGTCAACGCGTCGCCATCAAACCCCACTTTCCTTTTCTTTCTGGCGAAGGTACGATGCCTCCTCCCACTACTCGGAGGTCACGTTAGTGGCTCCATCATTGTGCAGCTGTTGATCCAACTTATTTCTTTGACGAATCCTTTTTGCATGATATAAAATCAACGATGGTTTACTCTGATATCCCCACCCTTGTTGTCTGTACAACAGAAGAAGCCCCGATCGATGAGGATAACTTGTCTCTTTCGTCGTCTTCCGAATCTGAGAAAGCAACACCCGTATATCAGAGCCAACCTACTAGACCAACGGAGTCGTCACCAGTTCATGCTTGGAATCCTGATTTTTATGAACCTCCTACCTTCCCCAATATTGAGATTTTTCAGCATCAACCGCAGCGTACTTCCCGCAATAAATCTCAATCCACCGATGTTGATAGGCTCCCTTCTTGGACAGAAATGCCCAAGTATTCCAAACTAGAAGAGCGCTCTACACGATTACCGAGACAACGATATGCTCGTGGTCGCTCGTTGTCTTTCAGATGGCCATCACGACGAGTTTCCCTTCACTCTCGAGTGGAGGAAATTCAGCACCAAATAGCCAAGCCTTTTCGCAAGCTGGGTAACGCAGCGAGGATTGCCTCGGATGCTGTGACATGGGAGTGTTTTGGAAACAAAGTACTGGATGATGTTTTTACCACAAATCCTATGTTGACCAATGTACCTCAAGAAGATCCATTCAAAGATCGGACTGGCCCAGATCAAATGTTGGAGCCTGCTTCTACTGCTTCGTCCGAAGAAACTGACGAACGACGAGAATGGCAGGAAGAACCAAAGGTACAAATTTTACCCTCAACGGGAACAGACCAAGAGCTAAGGTGGTTATATTCAAGGCAACTTTGGCCAGCAGAGTCCAAGTCCGGAATGGACCCGCCCGGTCGCTACCTTCGTGAAGATACGACTACTCACTACCAAGAGAGGGCCCCGGTTCGGTCAAACGTACAAACGATTTTCCGCCGACGAAATCTCGATTCAAAAATGGGACGAAAGGTGTGGTAGATCAAACATTTGCAATCTCACAAAACGATAGTGGCTGCGCACGAAACGAAACGAAGTGGGTTAGTCACGTTGTTCGTTGCGAACATAAACCCATTGGGTTAAATATTTAATGCATCTTACTTTTTGTGAATGTCGTCTCCTCCGTTGGCAATGAACTTCGTTCTAGATGAAAAGCTCGAGACTTGTACGTGCATATTCATTGTAGCCTTCGTCCTCCACGATAGGGTATCCAGCAACTAGGGCGTCGGAGTTGTAAATGTATAGAGTGTTGTAGACACGCCAGTAAACCTCTCTGACCTTGCGAGCTGGGTGGTACAATCCTTGGATAGTGTATTGAAGAATGATGTTGGGGCCCAAAGCCACCATGAGTCCTTGAATGGCATCGAAGACAGCTTGGATCACATGAGGACTCTCCTCGAAGATGTTGGGCCACACAAAGTTCAAAAGGTGCAACAACGCATCTTCACATCCATGCCCTGATACTCCAAGGGCAAGATGCTTCACAGCGGCACAACCTGTTTGTCTGTGAACTGGATCACGATCCATTAGTGCATCCTCTAGCAACGGGGTCACTGCATACACATAGTCCTTGCCCATATCACCGATGTATTCGAACATGAAACTCATGGCCTTGAGAACACCATTCTGAATATTGATCTCAGGAACGCGATATTCGTTCATGAGGGCGGGAAGAACAGTGAATGGACCACATGTCTCTGCAACAATAGCAATCGCTACAGTGGTACACACACGCATTTGACGATCTTGCACCTTCAAATTGTTCAATAGAGTATGGAGAACATCCTGTGGACCAATGGCCTTGGCAATGAAACCAAAAGTACTCACAGCGGCACGTCGAATCGCAATCTTGTGGGCCTTCAACATCTCAAGAAGCTCAAAGCAGATACGCATCCACTCCTTTGCTGAAACAAACTCCGCCCCGCGGTCGGCAATTCTTCCAACCAAGTCAATGCAGTTTTCTTGGACCTTTTCGTGACGATTGCGGAGGATTGGAGTGAGACGCGGAAGCAGGTCTCGGATGGGAGGAGTCATGTTCGTCATACCAATGACGTTGACAATGGCTCTCAAAGCCCCCAGAATGGAACCAAGAACTTCAGGGTACTCTTCACCCAAATACTCATAGAGAACTACACCCAAATGGCCCATCAAGTGGTCCTCATCACATGCTCTCATTACAACGGCAATGCGACCGACAAGATCAGCTGCCTGCATACGGACGGAGGCTGCTTTGTTGTTCAATCGCCATTTGACAGTACCAGCGATCTGCTTCAGGTAAGGTTTGCAACGCTCACCTAAAGCAACGACAACAGCACCAAAACCATCAAGCATAATTTGTCCCTCGCGGCTCATGTTGGAAGTCGCCGACACACTGGCGTCGACTGCTTGTTCCTGGAAGGCATAGAGAATACCATCAATAAGACGTTCCTCGAGTCGTTCGTCAATATCACCGGCACCAAGGTTTTGAAGGACTTTCTGCACAGTTTCCATTACCATGCGGCGGTAAGGTTCAGAGTCATCCTTTAGGTCGTCCACAATCCTGCTAACGACATCGTAGCTTCCAACCTTGTTGGCCAACTCCTCGGTTGTCTCGACAACTTGATTGTAGTTTCTTCGGTCCAAAGCCATGCGACGAATCCAAAAGTTCTTGAAGAATTCTGGCAAGATCTCCTTTCGAATGTAATCCGGTTCCACGCCGGCAGTGGCAACACACTGCTGAATCACCTTTAGTACAATGCGTTTCATTTCCTCGTCAGGGGAATGGAACTCGCGAAGGAGAATAGGCATGACCAGACGTGTGTAGTGACTGGCATAACTTTCCTCCATCAGTGGAATGACGAAACCAACTGCCTTCAAAAAAGCAGCAAGAGCCTTGCCATGGTGTTCCAGGGACCCCTTCCATAGAGGACGGATGACCGAATCAAAACTTTCAATACCATACGGGTGCGCAGCTTCAGCAAGAGCAGCACAAGTCAGCGCTGTGATGATTCGAACCTTTTGCATATCGTCAGTGAGTCCGTGGCTGACAATTTCAACGAGTTCCCTCAAATATGGGAGGATAGCTACACCCATCAACAAGGCAATTTGTTGCACAATTTTGATTCCGGTGTGGCGTGCCTGCCATGACTTTCTTGACTGACACACAGCTTTGAGGAAAGGTAGCAGCGATGGAATACCCAAGGCACTCGCGACAACGGCAACGGCGCGGGATGTTGTGTTTCGAACGTACTCATCTGGACTGTCAATATCAGGACGTATTGTAGCAATCATGGTGGCAAGACCGGCTGCCTTGGCGAGGTTACTAATGATTTCACGACCCTCGACTCGAGCATAGTAGTCTTCGTCAATGAGCAGCGGCTCAATGACAGCCAGAATACGGTGGACGTAGGGTCGGACTAGGTCATCAAGCTTGTAGAGAACACGATCAATTACCTTGACCAACAAGTGACGCTCCTGATCCTCCAATGTAGGGCTCATAAGCAAGGGCAAGATCTGGTTGAACAAGGGGCCGGCTCCAAAGCTTCTTGCTTTGTCTGAGATTTGACGCATGGCAGTCTTGCGTTGTGGCGGCGTACCACTCTTGATTTTAAGCAAAAGTGCCATGATGCGACGTTCATTGGCTTCCTCTTTTGACAATGACTCTTCGTCAGTATCTTCCATCAGCCTCCCAAAGTACTGCATGTCTTCGGGTTTGATGTATGGCAAGGCCCCACCTTCTCCAGTCTCTCCCGCGGTAGAAGCTAGTGGGACTCCATAGGCCTCACGAATGTCTTGAATGGATGCATCCTGACGTTGTTCCACTGGAATGTCCATCTGAAAGCCTTGGTCCGTTCCCATGGGGGTCGGTGTGGCAAGAAGCTTGCGACCAGGTGTACGCAGAGGAACATAACTTTGTGGTGGACGAAGAATAGTGTATCCTTCCGACGGCAAAATAGCGTCCAAAGCTGCATCTGTCCATGGTCGATTCCGACTCTCCATTTCTTTTTCAAGACTAAGGGCTTTGGATAAGTTTCCGGTGACAGCTGTTCCTCCCGGGGTCTGGGGGACAACCGCCGCAGGAGTAGCCTCCCAGCGGTTCCGGACCGCCCCCGCAGCTGGTGTTTCTGCGACACCAGCCCCCGACATGACCATGGGAGTTTCGTCCCACTTGCTAGTGGACCCAGCAACAGGAGTAGCACTAGGAAGTCCAGACCCTACCAAAGGAGTGGCATTGGGAGCGTTGGTGGCATGCACTGGCGTTTCATCCCAACGCTTGCGACGACGACTGACTTGGGTCACACCCCTTCCATCGTCATCCCAGTCCGATTTCCTGTGCGATACAACCGACTCGGAGTCCGACACCATGGGTGCCTCTGCGGCTGGTGTAGCCGTTCCCGGTGCCGCTTCCGTTCCCTGATCCCATCGGCGCTTCCTCTTCTTGGGTGCCTCAGCCGAGGAGGCTTGCTCCGTTGCTGAGGATTCCTCTTGTTGTTTCTTGATTTCACGTAACAAATCATCTTTTTCTTTTTCCATATTGGCCTGCTGCATAGAATCCTTAAAGCTGAGACCATCTTCTCGCATGACTCGATCGTGGCGGCGCCTCTGATAGTCACTTTCTCGGTCCGCAATGCGAGTGTTGACCTTTCCGGACCCACCCGAGGCATTCGCAAATGGATCTTCGTCTTCACCGGATGCTTGTTTCTGTAAGAAAGAAGAGTGCGTGAGATATTGTTGAGAACCACGTTGGTTTCTTGGAGCAATCAGCAGATTTGGGTTCCTACGACTCACCTTTCCGGCCATGTGAGCCGCCAGTGTACTCGGGTGGTTGCTGGCTCTGCCTTCATCCATCTCTTCTAGTTCCTCTTTCATACGAATGTCTCCATCAGCCATCATTCGATTCTCTTCATCCAATGTGGGAAGCTCAGAGACATACTCGGGGTCTCCTCCTCCAGCCCCATTGTAAATGTCATCATAGACCACCCCCGTTCCCAACCGCACGCCACGTTCCTGTTGGTCGTCTGTCTTGTCACCTTTTCCACTCTTTCTGGAAGACATTTCAATGCTAATATTGCTGGATATTCTACTATATGGATGTTCTGGTAGTTTCCTTGGCACTGCACGTCAATAGTTGGACAGGAACAGTAGTTGCAATGCAAGCTTGTAACTCTCTGCCAAAACAACGAGAGAAACAGCGGTTGCTGAGGGTGGTCGGTGTTTCGTTCTGTCCCGCACACCGTCAACAATAAGGGGGGATGGGGAGGGGATCATGCCTGACGCACCCCCCTCATTAGACATTCGGCTTCGAGATTCACAAAAAGACGCGAACCCTTTTTGATTTGCGAACGCCAGGGTGGCTGACAACTTGATGGTTCTACACCGCTGGTAGGAATTACCCGTGATGGAAGCAGGTCAACGAGAATCGTCTCAACGCTGGAAGAGGAACAAACATCTCACAAACATTCCAGAGGAACGCAAAAAAACAAGTACACTACCGAGAGAGAAAGGTTCAGTAACGACTGAAACTTAAACTAGTACTACCAATCGAATACTACTACAAGGACTACTGCAAACAGCAAGAACATGACATATCAACTACAACGATTTTTGGTTGCATTTGTTCTTTTGTTGCCATTGGCTCAAGCTTGGGTGGAGTCAGGTTTGTTGGGATTTGCTGGCATCCGTCATTTGGCACGATCTCGATCCTTGTTCGCACAATCGGAAGAGGCCGATACGCCTTGCTGGCAAACGCTAGGGGATGAAGATTGTTCGATGGACAATACGTATGCAGCCAGCTTTGTAGCCAGTGAGTGGCTCAAGGATATGCCTTGTGCCGAAGGAATTGAGGTAAGAAATGACCGGCGAATGCATTCGTGAGCCTCCTGGTTGTCAGGCGTTCATCTCATCTTGACGTTTCTTCTTGTTTAGGACTGTGAGCTTCCCGAAAACCTCAAGGTTCCTGCCAACCGTCAGGAAGGAGGTGTTGGAGATTTTGATGTCATGGACTTTTTGAAGATCAAGCGTGCCCACACCGAGCACCACAAGTAGACTATTGTCGTTACCACGTTTGCCATGTCCACCAGGACACCTGGCTTGTTGCTACCACTAGATATCACCACTTTTATCACACTTCCATATTGGGAACCTTTGAAATGAAAAAACACCTAAAACAACTAACATACTAAACTGTACATGTTCCTCATTCTACAAGTTCTTAAGATTCCGCGTAGCTACTCTTAGGAACGGCTCCATCACTCCCATCCTCTTGGTGGATTGTTCTGCCTTTCAGCAATGAGGCCATGGGAGGTTCCTTTGTCAAACTTTCCTGACAACAAGCGAAAATCGAACAACCTATATGAGAAAGCTGCGTCAGAAATGGAGTTGACAGGTGATGTTGCGTCTACTTGTGGTGTCAACAACAACGGGAAGGGAATTCTTGACTTCCGAGGGTCCGTCTTCGTCCGTGTGATTCAGATGAGTCGGATCTGGGCGAAACACATTTTGTTTGAGCCTTAAGACAAGCATGATAATATTCTCAGACATTCGTCGTGGTAGTCTCGAACGCTCCAGCATCTCGGATCATGTTGTCTTCACGTATCCTTCAATTGTCTAGTGCAACTCTTCGACCTCGACTCCAGCTCTCTGCAACAAGCAGTGGCAGCTCATGGGGCCGAATTCGCCGATTCTCGCAAGTGCCTCCAAGCACTCCGCCACCTACTCCCAAGCCTCCAACGAGCAGTAGTGCGAGTTCCGCCGAGTCTCAATCTTCTCTTTCGCAAATGTGGGCCAAGTTTGTGGGTCCAAAGGTCATGCCTGAGAGATATACATTTGCATGGTACAGAGAGATGGTTTTGATCTGTACAGTCTTTGCCATTACTGGAAGTTCCACCATGCTCTTGGTACGTTGGATCTTTTTTGGATGTATCCAAAAGATCTTGTATTGTGATATGCTAAACTTGATTTTCTAACAACACTGTTGTGCTATGTTAGGTTCGACCTGCTGTGAAGCAAGGTTTGGGCTTGGAAGGTAGCTTCAGAGAGGGACCTTGGTCGTTCAGGATTTGTTCCATTGTTGTCATGACTCCCATCTATGCTTCCCTCTTGGTGGTTGTAGGAACTGTTTTTGGACGACACCACTATTTCCGCCACTTTAGTGTCAAGATGTGGTCTCGCTTTGGAATTCCTCCTGAAATGATTGACGCCAGCTATCACCAAACCAAGAAGACTTTCAAGAAGTGGTAGATTGAATCAGAAGTGTAGTAGCACCACAACTTTCGTCACCATCATCATGAAGCCACACTCAATAGCTAGCCAAAAACTTCAAGCGGTAAAGGGTTTTTCAAGTAGAATAGGCAAATCATGATGTTAAGGCAATCCTTGTCATGGTTTGGATCACAGTCAGTATGATCCTAGAGTACAACCTATCCTAGTTGGCTACATTGTGGTCCTACAATCAAAACACCACAACTCATGGATCGGTAGTTGAATGTAAGATAACATCAAACTTTGATAAACCCATATAGTACAGTTGAGATACTTGCTCTTCCTCCAGACTACTCGTTCGGGTAAATGAGACGGCGTTCATTGCCGATCCCATCGCGGTTCATGAATGCCACGTCAGCAGCAGGTGGTGTTTGGCCACTTTCAGACGAATGCCACTTCCTCAACAGCATCGGCAGCAGGAACCACAAGCAAGAAAGAAACTCCTTTGTCGTCTCTCAAGCCTAGATTCACCAAGACCTTTCTGTTAGAAAAGACACATCTGTTCCTGCAGCAAAGACTTGTCCTATAAACCCACGCAGAGAATCTCAACACATCATCTCTGTTGTGGATACGCATTTTGTGCCATCTCCCAGTCTCGTCTCGTTTGGACAAATATGAAAGGTACCAAGCCTTGGTCGGCTGCTACAGCATTGCTGGCATCATTTTGCACAACGCACCCTGCGTGTTTCATTCCTCGTCGGATAGATTCTATACTCCCAAGTACAAGTGCTACTCGAGCACACTATGCAGTGGAACGAAATCTTGTCACTGGTTCCCATTCTTGGAATCTTCGACAAAGAAGGCAAATGGTTCGTTCTTTCGCTACAAGTGCCAATAGCGAAATGGACCTGGAATATCTACCCTTTGAACCTAGCTCCCATCGATCCGCCACTATTACGATTCCGGAAGACGATGTGAGGATCTTTCAGCGTGAGGGGTTTCCAGAACGTCTCCAGCAAACGTGTTCTTGGCTCCAAACCGCTCACACAATAACAAGTGTTTGGGTCAATGTCCCCATGTCTCGCGCTAGTTGGATTGAAGACATGCAAGACCTTGGATTTCGCTTTCACAATGCCGAAGGCAAGGTTGCCCAATTGAATCTGTGGTTGGGTGAAGGCGAATGCAAGGTGCCGCCCTACGCTACGACCCATGTTGGCGTGGGTGCCTTGGTTGTGAACAAGCGGGATGAGGTTCTTTTGGTTCGTGAACTACGTAAAAACTACTTTCATTGGAAAGTACCGGGTGGGTTGTCGGAGGTGGGGGAGAGCATTCCGGAAGCTGCCATTCGGGAAGTGTTGGAAGAAACAGGGATTCAAACCAAATTTCACAGCGTATTGAGCTTCCGTCACTCTCATGGACATGCACATGGGCGATCGGATGTGTTTTTCATGTGTCGATTGGATCCTGTGGAGGAAACAGATGCGGATGGCAACAGTGTCATCCCCGAACCTGTTCCTCAGGAAGGAGAAATTGAAACCACAGAATGGGTCCCTATGAAGGAGTATCGTGCCATGATTGAAGGGTGGGGAGATCCATCGAAAGGACACCCCATGATGAGAGATATTCTCAAGTTGTATGAAGCCAAGGTCCAAATCGTCCCCAAGGTTGTTCGCAGTCTCATTCCAGGTCGGAAACCTTCCCCCATCTACGCGCCAGCTAACACATTAGAAGACTAACAATAAAAGGAAAAAATACAAGGTGGGTGCAACCCAAACGAGAAAAGCTATAATGGAAAACAACTATGTGTAGTACTCCCTCGTAGCATCCCCCTGCCTCAGCCTGTGTGGACCTGTCGGTCGCTTAACGGGCCCGTTGTCGCATCTTTCTGCGCTTGCGTCGGAGACGTCGCATGCGCTTCTTGCGCCACTTGGCACGCATACCGACAGGAACGGCAAGACGCATGTCAAGACTGTCATCCTCTTCGACTCCGTTGGCCTCGAGGGATCCAGCCTCCAAGACGGCATCTCCGTTCATGAGGCAGATTTGGCGGGAGGGGACGTACTCAGCGTTCTCGATCATGAGCTTGAGGCTCTCGACCGAGGTGGCCGCGTCCACCTCATAAGAAGTGTTGTTGACGGTGATTTGCATGGTTGACTAGCTCGGTTGCTCAACCTGATGGACGGGGAAAAGAAATGTGAGAAAAAGCGGAACCTTGTCAACCAATAGGAACACGACTGCACTCGTCAACGGCTCGGGATCACGATTCCGTCTCCGGGTCGTTCCGAACCCTTCCCTTTCCATCCTTTCATTCCAAAGGACTCCACCAATCCACGAAAAGACTCTACGACCTTTCGATCTGCCTACAAATCCCCATGGTCCGAAACATCACTTACAAGCTTGACTTGGAACAGACAGCGAACTGTTGTGAGGAGTCCGGAAACCGCTGGCGGCGGAGCCCGGCCACAAGTCGTGCGGCGACGCGCGCTTCTACGTAGCTCTGCTACGACGTAGAAGATGTACTACAGCTTACGACATTAGTACCGCAGGTAAACGAAGTGTCCCATTTACAGTCATATGAGTCGTATCTGGGAGAGAATGTTCTCACGAACCTGCTGACCTGGTGGTCTTTTCTTTGCCTGATGACGCCGACAAGAAGAAGAAGCACGTTTGTGCCGCCATATTCTATTCCTAGACGAAACGTTCACTATGAGTACAAGCTCTGGACCTGCCGCTGCGGCATCGTTTCGTCAAGCCAAGCATACGTTGCTTCGAATATTGTGTAAGGATCAGCCTGTTGCTTCCTATTCTCACGAAAATGGGGCGCAGTGGACCTTTGGAGAACTCAAAAAGTTGTACCTCGGACGACTACATGAAATTCACCCTGACAAGCTTGGAGGAAGTTTTCAGCCACGAGATCAAATCGATGCGCTCAAGGCTGAGTTTAGGGAGTTACGTGATGCCTGGACCAACTATGAACGAGTTGCTCTGCCTACCCTTGGCGGCGGCAAGGAGGCAGCCAGTTTCACACAATTTGCCGTAGGATGTTCGTTTGCCGACAATGATCAAGAACGAGACTTGCGGAATGAAATCACAGATCAAGCGTGTCGGGGTTGGTTTACGTCGGGCTTGTTGGCAGAAGAATCGTCCAGTGCGTCGTCATCTTCTTCTGGGTCAGGTGTCAAGCCCGTTTCCTTGATTGATGACAGCTTGTTTGTACAAGAGGAATCCCAAGAAGAGAAGGTAGTGTCCAAGCCAACCACTCGACGAAAAACATTGATTCCTGGTTTGAAGTGAATGCACACTATACCGTTCTCTCTTGTATGCACAGCCCTAATATAATAATACATTTGTAAATACCGTAGAAAAATGTTGTTGTTTAGCTTCTTATTGCTGCAAATGAGCATCAATCGCTTGTTCAATCCGAATACCCACATCGTCAGGAGATCCCGTCCCATCGATTTCGACCATGGAAGCTTCAAGGGTGCTTCGGACTTGTTCTAGATGCGAATGGTATTGTTCCAATCGCTTGGTCATTTTCTCTCGTGTATCATCGCTTCGTTGTTCCAATCGAGCAAGGATATCAGCAGGGGGTGGACGGAACACCATGTGGTAAATGTTACCAGTCTCTGGATCCAATCGACGGCCAATGACTCGTTGAATCAAGTCTTCATCGGGCACGTTGAGAAGCAAGGTCAAATCGGCATCAATGCCCAAGGCACTCAAGAGGGCAGCCTGAGCCTGTGTTCGGGGAAATCCATCCAACAACCAACCACGTTCGACACAATCAGGTTGACTAATGCGGTTTTGTACGAGTTCCAAAATAATTTCATCGGGAACGAGTTCACCACGGTCCATGTATTGACGAGCTTGCATGCCGACAGGTGTTTGGTCCTGCACCGCTTGACGGAGCATATCACCTGTCGAGAGGTGAACGACACCATACTTTTCCGAAATTCCTTGGCATTGAGTTCCTTTTCCAGAGGCTGGTCCTCCAATAATAATGATTCGGGGAGGGTGACTGGAAGGATCCTTGGTGGCACCATCTCCACCTCGGGGGAAGAAGGCAGCTCGTTGGTTCCGAGTGAGAAAGGCAGGAGACACTCTAGAGATGGGGCTTGCAGAGACAGACAATCCTGCAGTGAGCCAGAGAAGTAATGTCAACAAGGGAGCAGGAAAGATGGCCATGTTGAAGCAAGGTTGTGGATGAACAGATCGTCCAGACGTACACCCAAAATATTGGCTTTCAGAAAATGCCTTTCGGTGTTGCATCTGCCGACGTGTTGGAATCTTTCTGCTCTTTGACTAACGCGATTACAAGTTGCCATGTCGTTCGACGAAGTTCATACTTCATGTGCATTTTTTCATTTGAGACAAAAGCGCCGAGGGTCGTCATTACTTCCTACATCTTTGTTGGTTACAGGGAGGTTTCCGAGCCCCATATTGAACCTCGATGCAGCGTCTACTTGCATCTTCCACCGCTCGCCTTTCCTGTCGAAGGATTATCCCACAAGTGCGAAAGTTAGCAACACTTCCAGAGATTCTCGCCCAACTCCAAGCTGGACAATTGACAGTGGAACAAGCCGAGCAGCAAATCCGAGGGACCTCCTCTCCGGACCAAATTCTTCAGTCCTATGCCACACTTGACCACACTCGTTCGTCTCGGGCTGGCTTCCCCGAGGCTGTGTTTGGTCAAGGCAAAACTCCCTCTCAATTGGCTCACATTCTCGATGACATGGCCCGACATGTCAATGAACAGTTGGAACAGGCTCCCGGCGACGTGGACGACTCACAGCGGGCAATTTTGGCAACTAGGTGAGTTTTTCTCTTGCTTTCAATGGAAATTTGTGTTGTTGGAGACTGTGTTGACCTCGTTTCTCACTACATTTGCAGAGTAACGCCCGAGCAGTATGAGGAAATTCAATCCTACCCTTTTCAACATGGATCCATTGAATATAAGGAAACTGCTTGTATCATTGAGATGACTGCTTCTGGCTGGAAAAATCAACCACCGCCTACTCGGGCCTTTTCTCGTCGCGTTGTCGTTGCTACAGCCGGGACGACGGATCTTCCCGTTGCCGAAGAGGCTGCTGTTGTGCTGGAAGCAGCTCAGTGTGAAGTTGTCCGAATTACCGATGTTGGAGTGGCTGGTTTGTATCGCATTCTTCGTGCCTTGCCTAGACTACAAGATCCTGAAGTGGGCTGTGTGATTGTTTGTGCAGGTATGGACGGTGCGTTGCCAAGTGTGGTGGCGGGGTTGGTCAAAGTGCCAGTCATTGCGTGTCCCACTAGTGTAGGATATGGGGTTTCTCTTGGTGGCATCAGTGCCATGCTGACGATGCTCAACAGTTGCGCACCAGGGGTAGGGGTTGTGAATATTGACAATGGCTTTGGAGCTGCAGCCCTGGCTTATAAATGCATTCGATCCAATGCCAACGACCAACCATAATACAACATGTCCCATAGTGTACATTATAACAAATGGTTACCAACTACCATTCTCTAAACTTTGAGACCGAGGTCGCTTCATGGTCTCGGTCCACACCTTGCGCGTTTCTATCCAAGGTTTCGCCTCTGGGGTGCGGATAATATCTTCTTCGTCATCGTCATCACTGTCGTCGCCTCGGTCACTGTTGATGTCATCAGCATCGTCATCGTCGTCATCATCTGAATCCATAACGGGAGGACCCAATTCCTCATCCAACTCAAACATAGCATCTTGGTCATCCTGGATACCTTCATCGATATCAAGCACGTCCTCTTCTTCCACTGGTCCCTGCCAATGATTGTAGAATGGCTCGATGTAGTCATGAGACCGCCGCAAGAGCAATGGATCAAAAGGGAAGAATGATTTGAGAGGGTTCGAACCTCTTCCTAGACCACCCACTCCTCCAGTGCGTCGCTGTGTTTCCAACGTGGCAGCCGTGCGAATCGTCGAAGCCGCCTTTTTGTTGACTCGACCTGTTGACCAACGCTTTGCATCAACTACCAGCTTTTCCAAAACGGTGCTTTCGATCAACTCGTACGCATGGGCCATGTGCAGAAACTCGCTACGGACGCTTTCAAGACAGAAACGAAGTGGTTGCAGCTCATGTCCACAAATGGTTGTCCATCGCTTCAATCCCAAATTCAAGTGCTCCAAAGCAGCATCAGACTCGTTTGGATCGTTTCGAATCGAGTCAGCGACTTCCCGATAAAATGCCAGAGCCTGGGGTCCACGAAAGCACATGATGTAAAATGCAGCCTGACAAACAGTATAAAAGAGGGAGTGCAGATCACTTTGCGCTCGAGCATCCGCAGCGCGGATGGTATTGGTTGCCAGGGCATCCATGTAGGCTTCGGCCCAACGCAAGAGTGCCGAGACGCATTCACACGCTGTCTCGGGTCCAACATAAGAAGCTCGACTCACGAACGAAGCCAAGTAGCATGCTCCGCTTTGTCGAGTCAATGTGGCTCGGTAGGGGTCCATGACAATCTCCAAAAGTTTGGAGGCAAAGTCACGATGCAAAATGGAGTCCTCCACCTCTGGCACCTCTGCAGTTTCGATGGATGGGTTGACACTTGGAGGTGCTTGCGATTCGAGACCACAAAGTAAGAAAATGGAATATTGAACAAATTTGGATTTGTATGTTGTCAGAATGTTAGACTCAAAGACAGGCAACACTTCGTAGTACAGCTCTCGAATATGCTCCCGGTCGGTGGATCCTGTTTGAAGCGTCTTCAAGACGAGAGCCAGCAAAGAATCCAATTTATCAGACAAAACATCCACCTGTTCCGCCGACTCGGACTCGGGCGAGGGAGGAACCTGCGCGTCCGTATCCGCCTCCTCTTTTTCGACCGACACTTCTCCATCCTCCCGAATATGAATATGAACATCCATCTCCAAACACTTATCAATCGCCAACTCCAACAGATGCTTTCGAATGGTGGGAAGATACTCCAAGACATGAAAGGCTTGCGTGCAGTACCGTTGAATCAGCTCTTTGTCTTTTTTCCAAAAGGGAAATCGAGTGGCAATAATGGGGTACAAATCGGTTCTGGCCTTGGGAACCAATCGCATAATAGTTCCCAACATGGCATGCAAGCGCTGGGCCCTGAAGCACACGAGGGAAAAAATGAGAATCACGCTCCCCCCCCAGGTTCCATGGATCACCATATTCTACTTACAACAAGTTTTCGAGGGGGTGTTCGGATAGCATTTTCCATACCGAGGTCAAAGCTGGAGTCAAATTCAAGGTACGTGCGGACACCAGGGCAACCATCAGATGCAAATGGGCATTCAACAAAGTACCTTCCGTGTAGACATCTAGGGCAGGTTGGTCGGGACCAGGAGGAATCAAGGGTTGGGTGGAGTCCAGCCTAAATATCCAATGCGTCAGCTCCGCATGTTTCTGTGAATGAGATGTAATGTAATTCAAGACACAGCCATGATCGGCTGTTCGGAGAGCCAAAAGGACCAGTCGCAACATGACAGGATCGACGGGTTTCCGAAGGGCATCAATGATCCCCCTGTACCCTCGGACATGGGTCGGATCGGGGGATTCTTGATGCTGTGATTGAATAGCGTGTGTGACAAATGTCTCGACCGGGGGAAGGTCGGGAGGAAGAACACATTTAGGAAGTTGCAGGTTGGCTGCCAAGGGTGGAGTTTCCTGTTGAGGTGTTCGGGGATAATCCTTTTCGGCATCCGTGGAAGTACTCCTCGAACCATTGGCTGGTGGAGGAGTGGCTGTCACAGTGGACGTAGGTGATCCTGAAAGTGGAGCCATCATACTCTACAACAGTGCTTGGTTGGGGTGTACGTTTCGGTATCAAAGGTTGACGCCAAATACAATCCCTGTACAATAGCTAACTGCAACAACAACAATGGCACTCTAGTAGAGAACACCAACCAGGAATTCTGTTTGCGAAAGGCGCGGAAATTTTGGGTGGTCGCCAAGGTGAGTTGGTATGGAAGGTATGTATATTCGGTACTAGAATACGTATGATAGTGACATGTCAACACAGGTACAAAGAGACGAAGCTTTCCACCGTCCGTATCCACCAATGGTTGCAACAACGGCCTCCCCATTTTTCCCAACCGTCCAAAGAGAATACGCGATTGGTGTGTATTGGAATTTCGTTTGTTTGGGTTGGAACCCCGAGAGAATGTCGACTAGCCAAGCACTCCGGCGTTTTCTTCCACCCTCATCTACTGCTCTACTACCGGTAGTGCGGGGATTTGCCTACCAGGCATCCAGTCTCCCAGAACAATGGTGGACACCTCCTCCTCCCACGGTGTCAACCATTCAACGCCCGTCGTTGGTCACTCCATACATCACATCGTCACTATCCACTACTTGGAATCAGTCTAGACGATTCTTTTCCACTTCCTCTGAAATGTCCACCAAAACCGCTTCCCAGACGATTGATCTCGATAACCTGCCCCCTGGCCTCGAAGCAGAGGATGCACAGATGCTTGGGCTTCTCATTGAGTACCAACAGCGACACGGCGATTGTCATGTTCCAGCAGGGACCAGCAAGTTCGCTATTTCGGAGAGACAACGTCTAGAAGTTGTTCCAGGCCTCGTACAGTGGGTTGTCAAACGTCGACAGAGGTATCAGTACTACTTCAAAAAACCAAAAAAGAATACACCGGAGTCGGAACGTGTCATCGCCTTGTTGTTGGAAAGTATGGGATTCATGTGGTCCGACCGGGAAGCACAATGGCAGCGGGCCTTTAATCGCCTCGAAGCTTATCATCAAAAACATGGTACTTTGGAAGTGGACAAGCATGAAGATCCTCAACTGTGGAATTGGGTAGATCAACAACGCAAGGCCTACGCCAAGGATAAGTTGTCCGAGGATAGGACACGCTTGCTCAAGGAAATTGGTTTTGTCTTTGAGCTCCAAGAGGCGGCTTGGCAAAACTATTTTGAAAAGTTGCAACAGTATATTGATGAACATGGCGATGCAAGGCCACCCACACACAATGAACAGGATCCTTCGTTTGGAGCTTGGATTGCTCGTCAACGAGTGTTGTACCAGACGGGTCAACTCTCGGACAAGCGTATTGATGCCTTGGAATCGGTTGGATTTTCTTGGAACGTGCATGACGAGACGTGGGATGAATATTATGCAGAACTTGTGGAGTTTCATGAACAGCATGGTCACACGCGGGTTCCTCGCACCATGAGCAGATTGTGGCACTGGGTGGACCGACAGCGAAGATACTTGAGAAGAAGAGTACAGGGTACAGATGCTTCTGACACTGACTCGGAGCGCTATGAGGCCTTGCGGAAAGTGGGGTTTGAATGGGATGAGGACGAAGAAGGTCGGGCCAAACGGCTTATGGATTTGACATTCCTGGTAGAAGTGTTTGATGAACGATGGACGCAAAATTTCGAGAAGCTCCAAGACTTTAAGGAGCGCTTTGGTCATTTTGTGATTCCCTCCAAGGAGCCAAACTTTCAAGAGCTCTCGAATTGGGTCCGGCATCAACGATTTCTTCACAAACGTGGTCAATTGCCAGCAGATCGTGTGGCAGCCCTCGAGAGTATCGGTTTTGCCTGGACGGCTCAAATTGCGCGTTGGGATATCATGTTTGAACGTTTGGTTCGGTTTCAAGCAGAACATGGCCACACCAAAATCCCCACCCGAAATGTGGAACTCTACCGTTGGGTGTATGAGCAACGAAAGCTCCTTCGGCAATCAGCCAACAAAAAACTTTCGGGACAAGCGGAGCAACGACTTGTGGCCTTGGCGCAACTCCTAGACTGAAAGAATTGTGATAACAACGTACTACATCACAACCTATAAATGGAGGCTGTCTTCAGCTGTTCGCTCATCTGCATACCTTGCCAGGTATGTACACTTTGCCCTCCTTCCCCAGGGAACTGTGACCACGGAATCATGCTGTGCTACTGTGCAACAATGGGACTCGAGCTGGTGCCTTCCACCTGTCCCATGTGAGAAAAAACGGGTGGCCGTACGGGCCCAAATATCATCCGCTACTGTTACAATAGGTTTGCAGGTGCCAGTTGCTGGTCGACTATGGAGAATCTGGGTTCCCATGGCTTGCTGCTGAAGTCAGACGCTGTTTACAGCTTACATTGTTTGTAGGATTACCTTGTTCCAAACAGCTGATATTTGTTTGCAATGCGATCGCGAGCATTCGCCAACTGGGACACCCCTCTTGATTGACCCTTCCACTTACATGATATAAATTACTAACCATAGTATTCCATATTACAACGTCTTGATAAACCTACAAAAGGGCGTTGTATTTCTACAGCAGCCGCAGCTATTTTTGAACCTAACATACAGGCGGTGATACACCCTAACGAGGGGATGGAGCGGGGGGGGCTCCATGTTCGTCTGGGGCCGCCGAAATGCTAATAGTTTCCATTGATGGCACAAGCGAGATTCCGAGAGAAGCGACTTCATTCACCTCAACTTTCAGGGGAATATCAGGCTGAACTCCTTCACGTTGAGCTTTCTCGGCGGCTTCCTGGACACTGGACATAAGACCATAGTTGGGGACGAGCTCCTTGTGGGGCAGAATCGATCCTGTCATGGGACTCTTGTTACTAGTGGCAAGCCATCGTGCAATTGCTTTGCGTTCGTAGGTATGACCTTTGGAGAAAGAAGTTGAAATGTGAGATATTGAAACGTGTGGCTAGAATACCGCTAGTAGACACAATATACTTGCCATCGGCTGCAACCACGGGATCAATCATAGGTTCTCCTGTGATTGGACAAGCTGGCATATTTGGTAGTGCCTCTGCCTCTTCGTACGACTCGTTGATGGGGTCACTTGCAGCAGGTTTTTGAGCGGCTTCGTTGTCACCTCCATCCGATTCCACGTTAGGCAGACCCAACCCGTCCTCGACGTTCGGATTATAACGCCCGTCCCAGTTGGTGACATTGGATACATCCCCAATGATGGTGTCGATTCCTCCAGAAAACCAACGATTGAACAAAGACACAGTCCCTTTCACCGCATCTTCCCCGACAGTCAAGATGCCATCCACTGCAACCCTTTCCACAGAGTGATTCAGAGTATCCACCAACGGGGAATGTGACAGCCGCTCAGCCAGAGACGCCAGCTCATCTTGAGCTGCTTCAACTGTGGTATGATGGCGTTGCTCACACAGAAGCATATATCTATGTGCCATGAATGTGCAAACCCAACCTTCTGCTGTGGTATACTCCACCGTGACTTGGTCTCCAATTACTTGAGCAATTCGAAACTGTCGGCCAACGGGAAGGGGATACAGATCGCGTGGATGGCAGAATCTTGTGAAGCGGCAGTAGTCCCCAGGTCGAGGAGGAGGATCTGTAGCTTCGTATTCACATACTAGACGGACAGAACCTTTCGAATTTTCTGTACCAGAAAGACGGAGCCACCCATCAAAGACATGATCCTTCCCTGTGAAAAGACGTTGTAAATCTAGAGAAGCCATTCCCNTAGTCCCCAGGTCGAGGAGGAGGATCTGTAGCTTCGTATTCACATACTAGACGGACAGAACCTTTTGAATTTTCGGTACCAGAAAGACGGAGCCACCCATCAAAGACATGATCCTTCCCTGTGAAAAGACGTTGTAAATCTAGAGAAGCCATTCCCATGAACATATCATTGCTATCTCCCGAAAATCCTTTGTTCATTTTGTTGACCTTGCCAAGTTCTGCCGAATGAAACAGAGCAACTGTCAAAACAGTTTGGGGCTTTGTGTAGGTGTAGGCTGGTTGCTGTTGTTGCTGGTTTTCCTCTGTTTTGGAAGCTGGGTCAATTTCCATAGGGCGTGGGTGATGAACCTTGGACAAAGGAAGAGAAACATCCATGAACATTGTTTCTTGACGCGGCCAAATGGGATCGAGAGTGTCGTATACCTGAGATGTTCGTTGGGTGCTGCCACCAAATTTGACACTAGCATACGGATTGGCTGTACCTCCAGTGGGTCTCTTTTTGGCAGAACTTCGGTTATTCCCAAAAACCATTTGTGCTAGTCCACCTTTCTGCACGGGTTCTAAATCACGAGCAGCGACTACTCGAACCACCAACGTTCCCAAAATGTATTGCGGCTCAAACGAATCTGATGCCGAATTTGTGGCAGAAGCTGCAGAATCTTCACCTTTCTTGGGCTTGACAAATACAGTAGGATCTGACTCTTCTCCTGCAGGCTCTTGGAGTTCGAACGACTCATCAGCATCAGGAAGCAACATGGAGTCAGGGTCAGGAAGCGAGGCTTCCAGAGAACTGGCAGGAGGGGCTTTGGCTTTATCGTTCGAGTTTGCATCCGATGGCGCCATAATAGAAATAACTACTTGGCTTGACGGTGTATCTCTTGTTGTTTCTGTTGAATATTGGAATGGGTACAACAACCGCAAAAGAGGAACAACGTTTCGAATTTTGTTGGCTGTGCTTTGGCAATGGTCTACTACTACTACTACACCGTCATCGACATGTTCCGAGACATGACGCGCATTATTTGCGTCTCTTTCTGTCTATGGTGAATCGCCAAATCAACGGGCAAAAACCGCCTGGCCTTGGTGCGTACTATTCTCCCTACAACATCTTGAAGCCTTCGAGAACAGAGAGATGCAACATCTTCTGGTTTCCACTCGAATTATCACTTCAAATAAAGCAAATAGTCTTGAGAAGAATGGTGTGTAGCCATTATTGACGGATAGAGCCAGCAAATATATGTAGCTACAAACTAGCGCTGCAACAAATGTCTCTAAACCGAGAAGCTGCTTGACGTTTCTACTATTGGCTACCTAGTCAATCTCACAGTACCTCTATTCTCTTTTCCTGTGACATCCTTTCGTAAATGGAATGGTCAAACGACAAGGTGCTAGGAGAATCGGTAGTAAAGGACACCTTGCTAACGATACGGAAATCGTGCTCCCACAAAGAAGGATCCGGAAACCTAGCGATGTCCCCCTTTTCCGCTTCCACAGTTGTGTGAACATGAGAAAGGTAAAGGAACCGAATCCACGGGTGTTGGATAGCATCCCTATAAAGCGGTTCTCCCCCAACCACCCAACAGATTTCGTCGGATTGACAACTGTCTTTGATGGCCAGTTGTTGGGCTCGTGCAAGGGCTTGATCCAACGAACATACGACTTCGACATCCAATGGCGTCTGGATGGTACTCGTAGAATGATTGTCCGCTTTGAGTGTTCTTGACGAATCGTTTTGCAGCACTGTGGAGACCACAATAGCACGCCTAGCATGGGAAATGTGGGAAAAATCTGGTTCTTCCAAAAACGTCCGTCGCCCCATAATCAGAATGGAGTCTTGTGTAGCATCCATGAACAATTGACGGTCCTTGGGTAAACTCCAAGGAAGTGAGCCATTACACCCAATCACATTGTTGTCAGACAACGCTGCGAAAATACCAAATGTCAAGGATTGAGCCTGCGACTGTGTATGGCAGTAGAGGGATCGAGAAAAGAACCCAGATTGAGAGAAGCGACAGGCAAGCTGTAGCCGAGATACTGCATATCTGCTTGTCATTGTGATGATACCTGGTTGGTCGAATAACAAGAAGGTGAGACCATGTTGTTGTTGTTGTTGAGTGTACCCTTCGTGGTTGGCAGCAGTCGTAATGTCGCATGGGAGGCACCGAAAAAGTGTCCGCTTTGGTTTGTGGGTCCGAGTTGTCCGACCCGTCTGACCGGCAACCTGCCACTCGCGTCAGTCCTCAGCCTCCCAACAACGACGAAGCGGAAGATTGTATCATCGACTTGCTGGACGCTCGTGTTCAAGACATCCAAGTACTTTATTCTCAACTCCTATCAATATGGCCGAAGACAAACCAGTGGGTGGTATCAAGGGATTCTTCCTTAAGGCCGGAAAGTCGTTTTCCTCGGCCGGAACCGTTGCCAAGGATTGGTCCTGGTGGATGGTGCAAAAGGGAGGACGACTAGGTCTCATTCTTGCCTCCACATCCATGGTTATTTTGATGCCTCTCATTTTTGAGATTAACCGAGAAGTTGGAGTACGTTCCTCGAATACTTCTTTGAATTGAAGTTGTCTTTTTTGTGATTTTGGTGTCTCACCTACTTGTCTCTTGCGTTGATGTCTACCCCCAATCTTTTTAGATGATCGCTTCGGAACGTACGCAGGTAGCTGAACTCCGAAACCAGGGACACAGTGACCGACAACTACAAGAATTGGGATTCCTTGAGGCTTCCTTGCACAGCCCATCTGTTGCCAAGGCCCATTAAAAACTGTTACTGTCGTCGTTGGGACTCTGAGGAATGATGAATCCGATACTGCTGGAAAGGGAGAATGCAACATATGGTTCCTGAGAGATCTATAATAGAATCTGTTGACAATATTTCAATGCAAATGTTTTTGGTCATTCGTTTTGGGTGTAGATGTCATTGAGGTGTTGCCAGTGTTTGTACCTAGCCCTTCCAACACAATTTACTAGTTCTTGGTACATAGACAACTGCGTTGAAAGACCTGGTCGTGTTAGACTATCCCGACAGTAGACCAACACGAACACAGTACCTGATACGGTACTTGAGCTCCGTTTGTAGAAGCAAAGAGTATGATATGGAGTTACATACTTGGGGTATTTGAGACGACTAGTTTGCCAAATCAGAGGTCCTAGTTCCAAGCTGCTACTCGTAGAGACGTTTGAGAGTTTGAGTACTAAGGTTAATGTAGTCCTTCAAAGGCTGCAATGCAACACGGTAGCTAGTGCTGCCTCTAGTAGAATCACGAGATGGTGGAGTCCAGCGACCAGTGGTTGCCAAGACTCAGCCTGGACTGCTGACACTATACGTAGGACCACCCCCCATCCAAAGCAAGACTTCAAATCGTTGCGGCTGTCGTCGCTGTGACTACGTGAAACCTACGTAAAATTGTACCGACATTAAATGTCGTTGCGACTACGCAGTTTCAAACTGTCCATGGATCATCCTGCCTCCACGACTTGTGTGACGAAGATCAACAAGACAGTCACAAAACCGGATCCTTCATTCGTTGGAATTGAAGTCCTGCAATAAGCAAAACCTTCGATATTTCAAAAGAACGAGATACTAGCTTTCTTCAAAGTAGACAATGGTAAGCAATGCTGACTATTAGTTGCAGTAGTCGAGTCGGTATTTGCATCAAATCCTAATGCTCTTCCTTAATGCTGCTTCATGTCCCGTATGTTTTCAGGCTTCTTTGGTTACATGCGTCGCTACAGGTAAGACCTCTCCTTTCCTACCAATGTGGACAAATACAATGTTCAATTTCTCATTGTCTATTATCATTCTACAGCAACAACGTGGTGCTTCTGTACGGCAGCTGCATCCCTGCTCTCTTCTTGTTGCGGCAACGACAAACCCTCTTCCGTTGAGCCAGGAGAGGCATCAGGAAGAAAGCGATCTGTCCTCCTACTTATCCTTGCCATTGTGCTATCCCTTGGTCTTCAATATGTAGTTGCTCCACATATCATTAATTTCGACGCCATTGGAAATTTTGTCACAGATGCCTGGTTAGAGGGTTGTGACGATCTCGAGACCGATGCACTCATCGAGCAATGTGCTGGTAATGCTGGAGTCTATCGTTCTGCATTCAGTGCAGTCGTTGTCTTCTTGCTATCAGCCATTGCCGTTTGCTGCAAGCGTACTGCCAATCGGGAAGCTTGGCCTGCCAAATATGTTCTCTTCGTCTTCCTTGTTGCCGGTCTTTGCTTCGTGCCAAATGATCCTCTTTTCTTGACTGTTTTCCTCAACATTGCACGGGTCGGCGCAATTCTGTTCATTGTGGTGGCTCAATTCGTTATTGTTGACTTGGCGTACAACTGGAATGATAGCTGGGTCGAAAAGTCCAATGCCACAGAACAGGAGGAAGCAGGATCGGGAAAGAAGTGGCTACATGCCATCTTGGTGTCTGTGGCCTTTCTGTTCATTGTTTCTATTGTTGGGTGGGTTCTTTTGTTTGCCAATTTCGGTGGATGTTCATCCAACACTCTTTTTATCACAGTGACCATTGCGTTGAGCTTGATTGCTACGATGGCACAAATGAGCGGTGATGAAGCAAGTCTGTTGACCAGTGCATGCATTACTGCTTATGGAACTATGCTTTGCTACAGTGCAGGTAAATGACAATGACCTCCCAAGTTCTTGTGAGTCTTTGAATGAACCTCCAACCCCAGACTGACTTGTTTTGTCTTTGTAGTGTCAAAGAACGACGATGCAACATGCAACCCCAAACTTGGCGAGGAGGACGTGGTGGGTACTCTCATTGGTATTGGTCTGACACTGGTGGTTTTGGGTTATGCTGGTTGGTCTGCCACTGCAGCTGAAAAGCTTGGACGAGGAAGGTAAGAGAATCAGTTATGCTGCGTTTGTACTTCAAGAAATCACTCATTTCTCATCACAGTCCCAGCGACGATGCCGAGGATGAAGAGGCTGCCACGGAAAAAAAGGAGGAAGAGGCGGAGCCCAGCTCTGAAAAGCTTGAAAGGTAAGAGAATCAGTTATGCTGCGATTGTACTTCAAGAAATCACTCATATCTCATCACAGCCCCAGCGACGACGCCGAGGACGAAGAGGCTGCCCCAGAAACTCAAGAAAAAGCGGTTGGTGGTGTTGTCACCAATGACTATGGTGCCACCGAAGATAAGGACGAAGAAGAGCCCAGCTCTCCGAAATCGTCAAGTGCAGCGAATTCTTGGAAACTCAACGTTGTTTTGGCCTGTGTCAGTTGTTGGTACGCCATGGCACTGACAAAATGGGGAGCCATTGTGGCCGAGGGTACAGTTGCTGATCCGTTGGTGGGACGAACGAACATGTGGATTATCATTTCGACCCAGTGGTTTGCGATGACATTGTACATTTGGACTCTCGTCGCCCCCCGAGTCTTCCCTGACCG
>WXVQ01000119.1:0-17675 GCA_013372465.1 Nitzschia sp. Nitz4
TTTGTTGGACCCACGCTTCCTCCCAAACCATCAATTGCGCATCAAGCTAAAGTTGTAGTGGCACCCAATTTTCCAGTTGATGGAACTTGCTCCATCATTTGAGTATCCAGATGGAGAAATGGATGCTGAATATGTTGACAAATCATTCAGACTATGTACTGATTACTTGAAGACACTGTGGGATATATATGGATGAAGTCAACTCGACCAGAAACACTGACAATTGGAAGTTGGTCGGCAAAAGTGAAAAGGTCATATATCGAAAAACATGGGACTGCAGAAGACAAAGCAAATCTTCCCACTGCCGATCCAAAACGAAATGCTCCACACTCATCCAGTCGTCAAGCAAGACGACGCCTTGATCAAGAAGAGTGATTGCAGCGATGATCAAGGCGTCGAAGACTGGATGAAAATGTGGGTTGCGCTGTTGCTGGATGTAACCGTGACTTTGGAGGAGGGGGCACTTCGGCACAGCAACACCATTGCCGGGTATGTCACACCAAGTTCGTCCATCTTCTCTGTGTGATGGACAATGACTTCCTGGACAAAGAAGACGAGCGATTGATGTATTGCTCAAATCAATGCAAACAAAGAGGAGTTTAATCAATAGTTCTGTTGTTATTTTCTGTGTGGTTGATGAAAGATGCGGAACAGCTGAAATTTGCAGCGTCTACGTGCTTTCTATGCCTTTTAAGTACTAGGGGTGTTCTACACCAAGTGTATACGCCGGCACTAATAGGTACTAGTAGTAGGTAGAAAAAGAAGATGATGACTCCACAGATCGAAAACTCCACAGATCGCAAGCGACTCTAGAGAGGGACTGTACGAATCCATCCATGGGTACATTCTTCGGGGGAGGCCCGCTTCACGACCGGAAAAGCGAAATCTGGGAAGTCCTGTAATGAGACCCGGCGACAACGCGACAACGCGACCAACCACCTGGCACCTTGCATCATACTAGGTACTCGTCGTCGTACCAGGGTCTACCTCGTAGACAGGTGGTGGGAGGGACACCACATGAATCGTGGCGATGATAATTTTTTGACAAACTGCACAGGCAATTGTCCCTCAAATCGTGACACTAAACCAAAAGCAACCACCACCACGACGTATCACTTTGGGATGGAAATTCTCTCGCCCTTTCTTTGCAGCCTACTGTGTCTTTGCGCGTACAAACTTGGGGGTACCGGTAGTAGTAGATTAACTCCAAAGGGGGACCGAAGTCGACTTCACGCGCGAAAGCATAAACAATGGAATCAGACTATGAGGAATTCATTTAAAGGCATTGCGTGTCCAGATGAGGGTCAGACATATCGATTCGTCGCTCTTCCAGTCCGAATCAGTAAATGCTTATTGAACAGTTCAACATGTGGAAAGATGCTCGGTTCTTCTCACAAGAGAGACAACAACACAATCAAATATGGTACGACTTTCAGCACTTTCAGTGTCGAATCGTAGACCCTCGCCTTTCTCTACTTAGAAATCGAGTAACGGTTGATATGATTTGCGGCTATGCAACTAATGAAATCTAGCACTTCTTTGTATATGCCTCGTAGTGATCCTACGAATGCTTAAGGGACTTCGCATTGAGATCCAAGTGCTGGCTTACACCAACATACAACAAGAGAGCAGGAGGAGAGGGACGGAGAGGAAGTCACTTCCTCCTGCAATCGCGCCCCCCGAAACCGTGAGTGTCAGGAGTATTTTCACAATTTTTCAAGTGTTTTGAAAGTGGTGCAGTACCCCCCTGTCCATGAACGACGTCCTAGAATTGAACAACAAGGCTATCCGCTGCCTACAAAAGGGAAATGCATTTGATGCCTGCAATCTCCTGACAGAGGCATCAAGCATATGCTTGAAAGCGACAGATGTTCCTGATCGGAAGAGACGTCGCATGAAGCACAGTGACTATGTCATTTCTTGGATGAGTTTTACAAACAATACAGTATCCAAGACATCTGAGTTTTGTTGCCATCCAAGTCTTTACACATACGCTCCTGTGATCCGCAAACCTTGTTGTGAGGCGAGGTTTTCAGGGAAGAAGTCTTGTTTCCGATGTCGCGACGACTCCAATGTGTGTCCATGTAACATTGCTCCCATGATCTGGTACAACCTTGCTCTTAGTTGTCAAATTCTCGGCAGTGAGTGCGGTGGAAATACCCCCGATGGTGATTTCTACTTCAAGCGAAGCTTGTATCTGTACGAGAAGGTGTTGAACGTCTGCTCCCGAGGAAAGAGTCAAAGTGAAACTACAGCAAACAATGGATTATCCAACATGATTATGGCCGTGCTAAACAATCTTGCCTGTGTCCATCATGAGCTTGGAAGTCAAGAAGACTGTATTTCAACCATGCAAACCCTAAAACGAAGTCTGCATTCTGTTTCCAAACGAAGCCCTCGAGGACTCCTGCGGAATTGGAGGATTTTTCACGTCAACCTCATGCTCATGAGTTCGGCTCCCCCAGCGCCCGCGGCGTAATAACCTAAAAAAGGAAGCACCCTCCTTTGCATACCAAGACATGGGATGGTTGTCTTTTAAGTTTTGTAATTCTCTTTTTGTTTGATTAAAGAAAAGCCCACATGTGTCTTGAAGTTCTGTTCGCCAAGTGCCTAGAGTGCACTTGACTATTTACCAAGTATTCTTACTAGGTAGCGCCCGAATGGTTGATGTAATGCAGCATGTGGTGGTGCATAATTCCGTCTTTATGGGAAACAAATTGGAGTTCGGGTTCAGCGAAACATGGACCACGCTTGTGACGATCAGAACTCGGCGACACCATCACTTCTTGAGAGAAGTGCCTCTTATTTTGCCACGAAAGTACAACAACTCCATTAATTAATGCACTCGTACCGAATGTTCCAGTGTCCAGGACCACCTGTTAGAACCGTCATGCGTGGCCAACTGGTTGTACTCGTAGCAGCAGCAGAAGCGATGAGGAGAAGTTTTTGTACCACCGCACCAGTGCTCCTCCTCCTCCATCATTGTTGTGGTGGTAACTTAGCTACTAGTAGGAGAGTACTACGGTACCGCCAGTAGATCTTCGAAAGACGAGATGTTGGTGCGTGGTGGTGTACTTGCTTGTAACTTGCAATAAATCCACCCGTCTTCTGAACCGGCAAATGATGCTTTTTCTTCCGGCGACGTCAAGAGAAAACCCATAGGTACTTCTTCTAATAACTCTGAAGAGAGGCGAAAGGTCTCGCAGGGTATTTTTCATTCGCAGGTAGCACCCATCGGTAGAATGCTGCTATGTAGTATGTAGTATGTAGAGGTGCCATATAGATACTACTAGATCTGAAACTACGACAGTGAAACATTTGAAAAAAGAGAGCTCCAATCATGAAGCTTAGACTTTCTCTGAACCAGTGTAGAACCCCTTACTAGTGTCAGTAGTGTCCTTGCCGTTGGTGGGATTTTGCATCTGCTGTTTCAGTTTACTTTCCTTTCCCTTCCTTTCTTTTTGGCGGGGAGCTCTGTGTTGAGAAGACCTGGCTGTCGTGGCGGACACTATTCTCGACCTTCCTTTCCTTCGTGGGTACTAGTAGTACATACTACCAACCCAAAAGTCGTACCCTTTACCCACAATACTATTTTTCCGATAATTTGGGGGAAGTCGACGTCCTGACGTCACAAAACGCTGCGGGAGAAAGGCAGTGCGTCAACATGAACCGCAGCCAACGCCAAACATGAGGATCTTTTCCTCTCGTTGTTGTTGCTTGGAATTGTCGGGGATGATTGCTGGTAGTACCGTACGAGTGTGCACACAATGAAACAACAGAATAGTTTCATTCGACCCAATGTAATTCTGGATGACAATCCAAACAATCTTTTTGTGAGACTTTCACCAGATTTGCTTACCCATCTAGTGGCCACAGCAGCAGCTACACTCAACGCTCCCTTGTCCGATCGACCAGGATGGACTCTGTCACTTGAGGAATCTGAAGTATCATTTCTGCCCTTGGAGTTGTTGGTTGGAGGAGAGTCCGGTTTATTTGGATCCTTCAATGGGGGGCTCCTGGAGACATCATGTACAAGTAAGTAGCTATGGCACTCTTGGGTTTTCTTTGTTGTGGGACCATTCCATGTCTACCAATGATCGATTCAGTTTGAATATTTGTCACTACCACTGAACAAATAATGTTGATATATCTTTAACTGTTGCCTTCCTTCTGAGGTTTGAACATCCTGTCTGGTTATCCCGACCAACTGTTGCGTTGTGATGTTGACTTTCGGTTCTGCTCACTTAGTCTCCTACCTTGCACGTTATCAACTCCTATTTGTTACCACAGATACGATACAAATACCTCGAGCTTTGCTAGCTCAGAATACAGAACTACCTTCCAGTGCCTGGAAGGATATCCATATCCAGATCCGGGCGCTTCCTCATGTGGCACCTGCTGTCCAAGTCTTCGTGGATCCTGTGGATACCACGGACTGGGAGCTGTTGGAAGTCCATGCAGGAGAGTTCGAAGGCGGAAGTCTCTTGCGGCAGGTCTCTGTTGTTTCTCTTCAACAAACCGTGCGTCTTCGAATGCAAAACGACGTGGTTCACTTTGTGGTCCAAGACATTCGCACCTCCCGCAATGATTCTTTGTGGCCAGTGCAGGGAGACACCGAAGAACATTCAAAGGTTGCCCTTCTCCTCAATGACAGTGAGTTGGTCATTAATCCCAAACCACGCATTGTATCCAAGACTGGGGAATGGTCCGAGGCCTTGCGCTTGATTCCATGCTCAGAGGATCTGTCCGAAGGAGGAAAACAAATGGTCAGCTTTTTGGGTAGCAATCCCATCGATGTTCTTCCTGGTTGTCTTTTGGTTTCAGAAGATGTTTGGGATTCCAATTTCGGAAGCTGGGCACGCATGTGTATAGATGGAGCCGAAGACAGGAATACTCTTGTTCGAGTGGCAACCTCCTCCAGTATTGCGAAGAACAGTGCAGGTAGGTGTTGGATAGAATGCCAATTTGCAAGTTTGTTTGGGGTTGATTCTGTGATGAAAATTGAAAACAGATTGTCAAGTGATGATTTTATTTTTTCCAATTGATACTCCTGAGAATGAGCCAATGTTTTGCGTGTTTTCGTTTGTGTTGTCTTTGTTCAACATGTGTCTGATTTGGATGTTTTCTCTTCATTGCAGGTATGTTTCATTAGGCCGGTGGGTTTCTACCAAGGGTTTTCGGTGACGACTAGAATATACCATGCTAATTCTGAAAAACGATGAAGAGCAAAATATTCACTCCAATTGATTCTGAGAATAACATATCCTGTCTCGACGTTGTGTCCATTGTTTTTCTTTGTTCTCATGTACATTTGTTGGTTTTAAATCGCAGTGCTGCACCCTTGGCTGAGACTCCAATTCGAACTTTCCTTGTTTTGGGGTCACATCCGCATTTGCCCCGTGCCCATCCCCATTCCAACTACTGTGTCGGACGCTTCTGCGGCCGTTGTCACCCTCATGACACCTGAAACCAAAGAGTATTGGAGAGTGCCAAACCTGAGGAATTTGGTCTTGAATCAACCAACACCAGGAGCCAACCTGGTTGCTGGATCCCAATTCGCTTACGGGTCGCTGGTGGCTACGCCGTCATGCAACTTTCTGCGCTTGAAAAAGTCCGACCCCCAGGCGGATGCGGAAGATATGGTTGTGTCATTGTCATCAGCTGACGTCGACGCCCTTGAAGGAGCTTGTCATGACAACACAGACTCCGCTGTCTTGTTCCACTCAGCGACGGATGGTCTTCAACAATTGGTCCCCTCTCCCATGCTGTCGTGTTCACTTGATTTTGCAAAGTCGCTGTCAAAGACTTTCGAACCGAATGGGAATAATGTCGTTACACTTTGTGGCCCCACTGGCAGTGGCAAGACTCATATTTCCATGACTCTCGCTTCGATAGTCCGCCAAAGTGAGTCGAGGGCCACTTTGTACATTGACTGCAAACAGCTACGGGAAGCAAGTACAACCATGGTTCAAATCCTTGCAGAATTCGATGCCATATTTGATCACGCTGTGGAGGCTGGGCAGTGTTGCCTCATCCTAGATGATATGGATAGTTTGGCACCTGGACTTCTTGGTGGTGGTGAGGGAGACCAGGGAGCAAAGGTGCAAACAGCCAATCCCACAGAGATCGACCAAGCCAAGTTGATTGCAGATCGCATCTTGCAGCTCAAGGAAGCGTCGAACAAGACTGCGGATGTTAAGATCATTGTGACCTGCGCAAGTCCCACGTCACTCCACCAAGCTATTGTTGGTGATCAGACAGTTCACAATATTCCTGTCTTGAATGCTGAGCAAAGGCTTGACTTGTTGGGTCAAATGATCGAGCAAGATTCAACCAATTCCTTGATTGTCGATGACGCTCTTCTAGGTGAAGACACTGAAGGATTTCGACCAAGGGATCTTGAAAAGATTGCTTCAAGAGTGCGCCATGCAAGCGCGTTTTCAAACTCCTCCATTCAACTTCATGAGACAATACGGAATGCCCTGAAGGACTTTTCTCCGGTTTCCCATTTGGGTCTGGATCGATCACAGTCCAAGGACGCATTGGAATGGTCGGAAGTCGGGGGGCTGTTTGAAGTGAAGCGCAAGCTAGAGAATACTCTTATGCATCCCACTCGCTACCGCTCCATCTACCAACAGGCGAAGGTCCGCCTTCCTCGCGGCGTCTTGCTCTTTGGTCCGACGGGATGTGGCAAGAGTGCCATTGTGCCCGCATTGGCCAAGGCCTGTAAATTCTCACTTGTTTCTTGCAAGGGTCCTGAGATTTTGGACAAATACATTGGAGCTTCAGAGGCCAAGGTTAGAGAGCTGTTCAAGCAAGCGGCTGCCGTGTCACCTTCGATCCTTTTCCTGGATGAATTGGACGCCCTTGCACCAAGGAGAGGTTCTGACCACACAGGAGTGACAGATAGAGTTGTCAACCAGCTCCTTACATTCCTGGATGGAGTTGAAGATACGTCGCATTCCATTGTCTATATTATTGGGGCGACATCTCGGCCCGACAAGGTCGATGCTGCGCTGTTGCGACCTGGGCGGTTGGAGCAACATCTATACGTTGGTCCCCCTGAATCACCCGAGGAATGGGTTGACCTAGTGCAGAAGCTGTCCAAGGGATGGTCGTTGTCAGAACGATGCCGAAATCGATTGTCCAACTTAGAAGGGGCATTGGATATTCTGGGAACGACTGTTCAGAGTGAGCTATTCTGTCCAGCAGACATGAAGGCCTCTCTTGATACCGCCCACCTCAAAGCAGTGCACCGCTTGTTGCGAACGCCACCTGCAGGTGAAGTAGAAAGTGTGGATATTGACGTCGCCGAATTACAGGCAGCGTTGCAAGAAACAAAGCCATGTTTGGGCGCTGAGGATGGACGTTCATTGTCCGAGATTTACGACAGATACCGTTCGAAAAAGAAAGGAAAGGGGAGTTCGAGCGCCTCTCCAAAACTCAAGACAACGTTGAGGTGAGGATTCAACAATAGAGTTACAATTTTCTGATCCCACTATCGTACTAGGAACGCATTTCTAGTGCTTTGCTGTGGTTTACGACTCCACATGCACCTATATGGAAGCTACTCCTCGTGCTGCCAAACACTCTAGAGCGCAGGCTGCAATGATTTTGTCAAGAAGTCCTTAATGCGCACAGTGACAAAATTAATAAACTATTGTTCTGGCATCTTGTGGCAACTCCGCAGCAACCTTCCGTCGTCCGTTGGAAGTCTTTGCCCGAACCTACGTGTTGTTTTGATATGCCTTGCCCACTCCCAAGGCGAGTTTCGTTATGGGGAGAAAACTCAAAACTCGTTGCAATGCGATATTTTTAGCGTTTGTGGTAACGACCACATTTTTTGTTTCATTCCGTCCAGTTTGGCATTTGGGCTACCGGCGTTGGAACAGTTCACTGTCATAGTATCCAAGGACTCATACTACTACGTCAACCCTCTCGTTAAGGCTCAACTTGGACCATGAGTACTTTAGAGGAGAGTAGCCTCCCTTCCTTTGACTGTCTATCCCCTCGGCCAGTGCAGTTGAAGTTGGACGTTGCTTCATCCTGCGACTCGGAGGAGTTTGTCCAATCCCCTGCAGAGAGTCCTACCAGTATTGAAGGCCCTTCCTCGATGGAGACAGCTTGTCAATTGGTGCATTCTCTGCTGGATCAGGTCACTTGGAATGATGACCCTCCTTTGAATGAAGAAGTCGCTGACCACCCTGGTAAGAAGGGCAATTCGAGTCCTCGCCATTTCTCACGACAATGTCACATCCAAACTTCCAACTTTGGACACAAAGAGCCTATGATAAAAACATCAGCGTCTGAAGGAAGTGACAAACCTTCCGATCTATGGAAAGAACAATACAATATTCGTTGTAATCCTGCCGAACAGAGGATGGGAAATGTTGCTCTGTCCACTCTTTGTGCACGCACTCTACAGACAATTGGAAAGCCGAGTCGTCCAACCAAGGAAGCAGAAGGTAGAACAAAAAATCCACCCCTTTCTGTTAATACAAGCCACAACAAATCGCCTCGATGGCAGAAGAAAAACCACTCACCCCGCCTGATGACGTGGGGAAGACGACGTAGCAAGAAGAAGGAAGGTGGCAGTCCACACTTCGGTGAGATTGTCGTTACCCAGCCAGGTGCATCACCACCGAAAAGTCGAAAGAACTCAAAGCTTAACAAAAATGCGCATTCTTCATTGGTTGACCAAGAGAACGGAACTGCGGGAGTACGTCTACAGATGTTTGGTTCCGAGTATGCACGGCACTTGTCTACCACTGCCTTGGCACCGAAGGATGTGACAAGCCGACCAAGGACTATTCCCAGAGCAAACCTAAACGGAATGCGTCGAAAAGCTCAACTTATCCAAAATATTGAAGATGCTGAGCTTTCTGTGCTGACCGGGCCTATTACGGATCTTGTAATTACAGTTGGAGAGTGCCCCCCACCCAGGGGCTACTACAGAATCTCTCAAAGTGCTGGAGGTGAACGATTTTTCCTCCGTGACCGTAAAACTCCTGCTTACATCAACGTGAAAAAGGAGACAAACTGGGATAGAGCCGCACAACGACCTTGCGTTACGGCACTTGCATTGGTGTTTCCTCAGAAGAAGGAGTTCGTTCCTCCAGGTTTCAGTGTTGTTCGTTCTTACTCTCCAATGGCAAAAGGAAATGACCGCAACCCAGCTAATCTCAATCTAGGAGATGAGCATATTTTTCTCTGCTTCAGACGGTCCAGGGAAGGAAACCCAATCACAAGCATTTTGCCGTTGCTTCCTTCCAAGAGAGAGTCAATCCCCGAAGGTTTCACAGTGCTTGAACACACTCCCAGAAACCATGTTGCGAGTATTCAAACACAATCAAGTATGGTGTTCTTGGCATATCGGCAACGACTTGCGAACTTGGAGGTTCTCCGTCCCTTGCCCCTTGTAATGTCGGTGCATTCCAACTCCGCCACAGCAAGCATCTTAACGGCATATTACTGTACTGGTGGAACCGTGGTGGAAAGCCGTGTGGGAAGGTTCCATGTAATGGACCGGTCGACTCATTCTTTGCTGAGTCCAAGTTCGATCAACAATCGTCTGTCACTTATTGAGGCGTCAAGAAGGAAGACTATGAATAATATGAATATCCCTACGAATGGTGGCTCGACATACGCGTACTCTGGAAACAATCCACGCAAACCTACAAGCAATAACGAAACTCTGACCTCTTCGTTGCTATTGGCGCATGGTCTTGGCACTCCCGGAAGTCGTTCAGTCGTCTCAGACTTGGAGCGAATGTCCAGCTCAGGTGACCAAGATTCGGAAATGTCTTTCGATACAGCTCCAAATGTTTCGTTCTCTGACCAAGATAGTAGCCGTCGAATGGCTCGTTCCATCAATATCACGTTCAGTTCAAATGACGAGGACTCCATTCACCCTCAAATGACGACGCAGGCAGTCAAGAATCTCTACTGTGCGGAAGACAAAGATCTTGAACGGTGTCTTGAAGCCCTCAGTTTTATCCCTGTTGTATCAACCGCGGTGAATGAGAGGAACCCCAAAAATATGCTTCATTTCCAGGCCAGAGTGACCGTCCTAACTCCGGTTCTCACAGCATGTTACACACGACATGGAGGTGCTGCTTTGCTTGCAGTTGAAGGATTGACGGAACTTCTCCAGAGCGATTTCTTCACGAATGACGTGAATCTTGAACAAGATTCCATTAGTCGCATTACGCTTTTGGACATTGCTATTCAAGTTGTTTGCGATGTGGCTATGATGGGTACACAAGAAACACATATGCATGCTTGCGTTGAGTTTGTTGACGGAGCCGTGAAGTATGGATGTGGTCACTTGAATACAAGGACAGTCGGATATGTTCTGCGATTTTACCTGTTTGTGTTCTACTTTGGTGTCACCACTCCTTCTGGGTCCACGGGTAGCTGGGGATCGGTAAATGGTCAAGATCACTTTCTACTTGAGGATCCCCGTTCTGGGGGATCTAGATACCTTCCTGGTGGGGCTCCACAAGCATCCCTTTTGTCAATGAAGGAGTTAATAACATTCTCCATTGGTCGTCTCCGGTTGCTGGTGGAGTCGGAGCGACTGATGTTCACGGTGGATACTCCACGAGAAGATCAGCTGGGACCGGATATTTTCAACGACATGATCAACTCTTTCGTAAACAGTATTGTCGACAAGTCGGTTCATCGTGTTGACATTGCCAACTACACACAACTGGCACTTCACCAAATCAATCGATCTGGCGGTAGTGAACTTTTCTGGTATGACATGATGAACTCATGCGGGCTAGGATTGTTTGGAAGTGACAATGCCATGTCTGACGAGACGAAGACCATGTATTCAATGGTGTTTGCAATGCTTGCGCACTGCGTCAAGATAGCATCAGCAAAAATTCGCATGGACAAGAATTCGGAGGGGGTGCCGCGCGACATCGCCAGCAAACTTGCAAGTTTGGAAATGCTTCAGTTTTTCCTCGTAAAATGGGATGAAAGTAAGGAAGACTTGCGTTTGCCTAATTCCAATTCTTTCGATACCTTCATTTTCGCCATTCGACGTCTTGTTGTGCCTTGCTTGTTGGCCAATACAAGAGAAGCTATTGATAACCCCAGGGTGTACCGTCGCATTTTGCAAATAATCGGAGTTCTCTGGTGCTCGGAGACGTACAGAAGTGCCATGAAACTAGAGTTGGGCATTTTGATGGACCACTTTGTTCTCACAATCTTGAAGTTGGGACCCCAAATCCTATACAAACATACCCCACAAGAGGAGACCAAAGATCCGACGTACTTGTTTGCGCATCAGATTGAGCTCATGAAGTCACTTCAGAACTGGTTTTCCGACTCTCGATGCTTACTTGAGTTGATCTTAAACTATGATACTGCTCTTGGGAGCAAACAAGTACACGGATCCACCACCGAGTCCTTGGCTGGTGTGCAGTGGCAAGTTGCGCAAAAGATATGCTCTGCTTTATGTATCCTGGCCGAGAATTGTGGAGAATTCATCGCTCAACAGATTCGAGAGAGTCGTGCCGCCTCAACTGGTAACCACAAGCACAATGAGTTTGAAGTTATTGAAGGGGTGAGCGGGACAACCTTGGCTCGGGAGAGTGCACAACGTCTCCGACAGTCATGCTTCGATACCTTGGCATTGATTTTACATTACCTAGCCGAGTCGGCAGCGGTTTCGCACGGTCCAAAACACCAAGCACTCATCGACGTCTGGGGATCTCGCTTCGGGGCCTACCCCACAGAGGTACCTTCCATTGATTCTGAGGACTCTGGTCCCGGGATGATGGAGGGTCGACAAGGCCGCGATGCAGGCATTCTGGGATTTTGGCAAAAAGCAATCGTCAAGAAGGAGGAAAAGGAAGCCGAAATGGTGGCTTTGTTGGAGGAAGCAAAGGTAAATGAAGTGGATAACCTCGCCGTTGCCTTTGATATTGGTCGCGAGAAAGGCCTGAGAAAAGCTGTTGACTACCTCATTGCCTGCAATGTGCTTTCTCCATCTCCACGGGACATTGCCTCCTTCCTTCGTTTGCACCGGAGTGCTCTGCATCCCGTGGAGCTTGGAAAATATCTTGGGGAAGGTGGCACAGACGGCTCGGAAACTGAGTATTGGAATTTGATTCGTTTCAGCTACATTCGGGCAATCAGCTTTGTAGGAATGGGCGTTGAGCAGGGGCTACGGCACTTGCTCACCAATGGAGGCTTCCGCTTGCCGGGTGAGGCACAGCAGGTTGACCGCCTTATCACAACATTTTCTCAATGTTACTGGGAAGACAATGCCGGGGACGTGGTCAACTGCCCTTTCCATGACCAAGATACGGTGTTTTTGCTTTCATTTGCAATCATTATGCTAAACACTGATTTGCATAAGGCTTCTGTGGTAACCAAGAAAAATAGCAACGCTGGTCTCCGGAAAAAGATGACTAAACCAGAATTCATCAATAACTTGAAGGGATCTTTGGGGAAATCAGATGAGTTGAGTGCTGACTACTTGTCATGCATCTACGATTCAATTGAAAAGAGTCCAATTATTTTGATTGACGAAGAAGAAGCTTCCGACCAGGTATCTGAGTGCAGCCATGCAAGGCTTGAATTCAATCTGAAGTCCATGGTGATCAATGCTAAAAGTTTGGATGCGTTGTTGAGATGTCTTTCTATCCACGAGTATCGCTACACAAGCGTTGAAGACTACAGCAGGCAGGTATTTCTCGGTGGTAATATCACCAGAGCGACATCTGATTTATGCAGGAAGTTGATGCTGCACACGTGGCATCAATTTCATGGCTTGATCAATGCATGTCTAGAATCTGCGCATTTGGACTTGAAGGGATTGGAATCTTGCACTCCTGTGCTGAAGTATGCTCTGAGTTTGACAATTATGTTGGATATGTCTATGGAACGCAAGGCATTGTTGGGTCAACTTGGGCGTTTCCGATTGTTTGAGGCTTGGAGACGAGGTGAGGCGAAGGACTTGTCTGTTGCCACGAGCGAGGCGTACAAGTCGGAGGATTGGTATATTGGAATTGAAGAGGCTTGCTCTGATGGCAAAACCTCCAGCGCCAAGGGGAAATTAGCATCACTAAAGCTAATTGATGAACTTCTTCGTGACAATGGGATAACAGTCCGAGTGGATGCAGAGGATCGCAAGGCCACAAGGGATGCTGTGAAGATGATTTCGAATGCAGAGTACCTATTGAACGAGCCCACTAGAGTGCTTCTTCGGAGTGGCAATCTGATGAAGCGTGCGAACCGAAGTGGTCGGTTGACAGAATACCGATTTTTCTTGTTTTCCGACTTGCTGATTTACGCGAAGAAGATTCCAGGTGGTACCCAATTCAAGATCCATGAGGAGCTGCCATTGATGTTGATGAAGATTGTGGATTGGTTCCCAGCGGAACAGAAGCGGGAGGCGAAACGTGGATTCCAAGTGTATCACCCTCGAAAGACGTTCATTGTACTTGCGAGTAGTCGCGAGGAGCGTGGTTCTTGGGTGTCCTCGTTGCGAGGCGCGATAGAAAAGGAAGTAACTCGCACGGTGGCGATTGAAGGCGCTCGAAAGGCTGCAGGAAAGACACACTAAATAGTATTACTGTAGATACATATTCCTATTTGAGTCCATACTGGAGATCCGAAAGCTATGAAGGAAGAGCAATACGCTTCTCTTCCGTGGCAGCGGCGACTGCAGTTGGATCGGGAAGTTGTGTGGTAGGCACCTTGGGAAGGGGTGTACCGGTTGGCACTTCTGGAAGTTGCAGATCGTTCGTCGTAGTAGTGTTAGAAACAAGGCCTTCTTGCATCATGAGAGCTTCCAATTCCGCTTCGACGGCGACTTCGTCTTCCGGACTCAATTCGGGTGCATTGGACAGAATTCCATTGATTTCTTGTTCGACTTCTGCTTCTTCCCGAATTTGATCCATCAAGTCCAAAACATCTTCGACAGTGGTCTCTTGATGCATTTTATGCAAGGCATCTTTTCCTTGTGCCATGGCTTTCAAGACTTGCGCTTCATTCTGTTTGCTATCCATGGTTTGTACCATTTGCAAGACATTGAGGAGTTGTGCTTCGACTTGTTGGACTTCAGTCGTTTTGATCTTTTTAATCTTGAGCAATTGCAAGGCTCGTTGTGTTTTGCCTTGTTGTTTGGCTTGGCGTGCTCGTTCGACCAATTGGGTTTCGTCGCGTTGCAACTGCGTTTGGTATTTGGAGAGACGATCGCGGGCATTTTTCAAATCGAGCATGGCGCGGTCAACGGCCGAGATGCTTTGTTGATTGCGTTGTTTGACAGCAGCCTTTTGTTTGGCAGCAGCTGTGGAACTTTGGGAACTTCCCATGATGGTTTGGTGGATGTGGTTGGTAGTTGTGTTTGTTTTATGTGTGCTGGTTCTTAGAATTATGTGTTGTGTTTGTTTGTGGGTGCGTTGAACATAAGGAGGGGATCTGTGTAGTCCCCGACTATTTCGGGGGCGACATGCGGCTGCATGCATCATCACTTTTTGACCTTGGCCAAAACATTGGGACGCGTACAGGACACAATACAATGCAATGGTGCTCGGGTTGCAGAGTACAACACAGTGCAATGTTACTACTATGTTCTTAGAAAAGGATATCAAGATGACATGCATTCTTGGAAGGATCTCATCCATCCAGATACTCACAGTCAGACAAGTGAGGCCAACTCCTGTTTCTCCCTTCGGAGGCTGAATTTCAACACTCTTTCTATATTCTTTGTTTTTGGTCTGTTGCAATCCACGACGAATATGCTTGATATAGTGTCCAGTATGTGAGACCGGGCCTGGGAGTCGCTCTCTTTGGTGGTTGTGGGTTTGGCATCTCCCTCTTTTTCCATGGATGACATGGATAAGGTAAGGATGTGCAACAGTTCGTCGCCATGGTGGGTGAATGGTAGGAAGCGGCCACGCTCACGAGGGTGATTGGCAACACGTCGTCTGCTTCTTCGGGTCAAGGCTTCAAGAACGTCATGCTACTAAGGAAGCCAGTGCTTCCTGTTCCTTCTTGAGGTTGAGTTGTAATACATGGACGAGGTCATCGTTGTTTGCATAGTATTCCAGTTCGTCCCGAAGACGCCTCATATTCATCAGAATACGAGAATGCATCTTGGACTCAGCCTGCATCGACATTGCTTCTGTCGTAGAATGATCCTCACCCAGTGTATCAATGGCAGGACACTCAGCTTCCACTTTGGAAGTGGCTGACAGAGGAAACTCGAACTCTGGGCCATTCCTACGGAGGTGTTCTCTCAAACGCCTTCTGTACCTATCAAACGAGCTACACAGGGGCAGTGGGTGATGATAGGAAACAAACCCATGGTGATCCAACACGACATGCAACTCGGGATCAAGCTTGTCTCCTTTCTTATATTCACGACACTCCTTCTTGTCAAGCGAAATGACTTTGGCCTGATCCATGCCTTTGTGGGTGCAAATTGGGCAACGACACACAAATATGAAGAAGTTCTCCAGCGAGATGACCGAGTCGACTATGATTTTGGCACAACCACTCGACGCTCTTCCCCCATTCTTCACAAGATTTCTTCTCGTCGTGTTTCATCAGATGTTCCAGTGCGATATATTTGCGCTTTCTAGAGGGGACTGAGCTTGATTTAGTCTCAGAAACAGAGTGACCATCTTCACCGTTTTTCTGAATGTTGCTCGTGACTCGTGTCTTGGTCGAAGCCGAAAGAGGAAACTCGAAGTCAGGACCATTAAGGTCGAGATGCTTCCTCAATTGACATCTTTTCCCACGAAACAAGTTGTTCATCGGTAGTGGGTGATGATAAGAAACAAATCCATGTCTGTCCAAGACAACGTGACATTCAGGATTCAGCTGTTCTCCCACTATGTACTCTCGGCACAACCTCTTGTCAAGAGTCAGAACCTTGGCCCGAAGGATTCCTTTGGAGCAACATAGAGGGCAGCGGCAAACAAAGACGAAGAAATCATCTGGGGAGACACTTTGCAGCCTCGCATGATTCTTGCACAACTTCTCCACGCCGATTTCTATAAGGCGAAGATTTGTATCCCCGGTTTGTTTGGTAATATGCGTAGTTTTGGGGGTTGACGTCAACCGGTTCTGGATGGCAGGAAGGGAATTGTTCCGAATGCTGGACGTCTTTTCAAGCAAGATGTTGCTGTCGGAATTATCATCACCAACTACCTCGTGGTAGTCCTTGCCGCGCGTTTTCTTGGGGGCTGCTGAAAGAGGAAACTGGAAGCCGGGAGCATTTCCCTTGAGGTGCTCTCGCAACTGATGTCTCCTTGTACCAAGCGCCCTATCTCCAGGCAATGGATGATTGTAGGAAACAAACCCATGGCGGTCCAACACAACATGCAGCTCTGGATCCAGTGTTGTTTCTTCTTTGTACTCGAGGAATATGTTCTTGTCGAGACGAAACACCTTGGCCTTAAGAATCCCTCTGGCTCGGCACAGTGGGCAACGGCACACAAAAATGAAAAAGTCATTGGGGGAAATGGATCTTAGCAAACTAGAACCGTGATTACGACACAACCACTTGGCACCCTTGGCCAAGGCAACATCGAAATCGTTTTTTGCAGTGACTCGGTCGTGATGGAGGTCATATTCTTCGGATGTATCCTCAGTGCGAATGCTTCGTTGGGTGCGAGGTTTGATAAATTTGGGTGCCTGGACAAACGCTCTTTGGATTGTTTCGACCTCTTGGCTTTTGCGATTTCTGGACTTTTGATACAACACTGTGAGGGTGTAGCTAGGGAACCACCCTTCGTTTTTCTGCAAGGAGCGTGTAGCTAGAAGATTTTTTTGATCTCCTACTACATCCACATCGGACATCGGCGATCTTTCGCCCAGTCATGGACCAAACAAGAAGTATAGGACACGTAATTCATCTTTTGTCTTAATCTTTGTCACCCAACTACTAGTACCTGGTACCTCCTATGTCGAAAATGCCAGCTAGGTTTGATAACAAATACTATGCTAGAGACTCTCCTAGGGTCCAAAGCATGACGCTTCGTTCCCACTAACTCTTCAACTTTCTCTTCCTGGCATTTGAAAAGAGGGGATCATCTGTTCCCCCCAAACGACAAGTCTTTGCAACCAGCAACAACAACAAAACCAGAAGTAGCACCACACTACCCATTACTACCTGTCGTGAGGATTGTGCAACTCCCGATCCACCAGATCCATTGCAGCACACATGTCCCGGACCAAATCTTCCCCACGAAGTGCCCATTCCTCTCGGTTAGACATGGCATACGTCAAGTATTCATCCGAAGACTTGCCAAATACACCACAATCCTTGAGCTTCTTTGTCAATGGAATCACGTAGTAATCAAAAAAGCCAAGCTCGCCTTCGTACCAATTGTCGGCAGGATTCTTGTCTGCCCGTCCATTCAAGTAAGCCGTCATGCATTCACGGAAGAAGCGTTCGTTCCACTTGCGGTAGACATGCCAATGTTGCATGGTGTGAGCGACATCGGACGCTTGCAACAAGTGCTCAATGACAATGGTAGCCTTGCGGTTGACGGCAGCTCGAGAAGAAGATTCCTCGCTGACCTCCTCAGTCTCGTTGAAAGCCCTGTCCCAGCGCAAGTTCCTCAAATTCTTCAAGTCTCTATCGACAATGTCTATAAGGAGGGAGTACGTCACGGCAACACTTAGTTGTTATTTCCCTTTTCCTT
>WXVQ01000119.1:17778-64308 GCA_013372465.1 Nitzschia sp. Nitz4
GAACGCAAAAGGTCATACTTTTCCGTTTTCCGACATGAACAAACCCCAAGCAATCACGACCGAATTCTGTTCCGCGACACTGCGCTCTCCAAAGACGGTCACAACCTCGGCTCCTTCTTTGACTAATTGAGCATTGGGAACTCCCTGGTGATTGACGTCATGGATCATGGCTGCAAAGGCACAGGCAAACTGTGTCAATGGATCGCTTGTGATACCGTACTGGCGTAGAGCAGGAAGAAACGAATGGAAAAGACACAGATTAGGTCATATTCGTTTCCAAGAAGAAGAGCAAACTTCAACACCGCTGCTGGTGTGACATACCGTGTGATCATGCAGGGAGATTTCGTTCTCCGTCGACTCCGTAGGAGCCACAATTCGAGACAAAAGTTTCACCACGGACATGGTTACATGAGAAGCATGGGAAAAGTTGTGGAACCAATTGGTGTTGTAACGAGACGCGATGTCCATGCACAAGCCGCGAAGTTGATCCAAGACCTTGCGGTCGAGCTCAACTTTGGAAGAATCCTGTGCCCGAGTGGCTGCTTCTGCATCGAATTCTGGTAACTCAATGATTTCTTGGACTTCATTTAAAGGCCTGGAGTTCTCAAAGCCAACTAGCTTTGAATCCTTCTTGTAGAGGAGTCGCCGTGGTAGGTTACCATGTCGGTCGTCTTCTTGCAAGGACACCATCCCATGTACAGAATGTGTTCCCATGCCCAACTCCTGTTTGGCTCTGCGACGAGAGACAATATTCCTGAGGATATCAGACAACATCTGTACATTCCAGTCGACCAGACGGGAAGCCTTGGCAGCTGGACAAATCCTCGCAAGCACTGCTTCTGCTGGTCGAGTGACGATGTTGTCATGCATGGGTTCATAAACACCGAGTGTTTCCCCACTACTAGACGAGGTCACGGAGCTTGAGTCTCGACGATCTTGACAAACCCCCATGCTCAACCAGTACTGGTTCAGAAGCGGTCAACATATGTTGAGATACTTGTCTTCGCGTGTATAACATTCAACATCTCACCCACACTGGTGGAGGAAACAAGCACGTACCGTTTGGATTTCTCCCTTGCCTTTGGCTTGAACTTTCTCTTCTCTCTTGATCAGCCAACGCTCTTTGCCGTTGGCAATCAGCTGTTGCGCACATTCATGAGAAAGCTGAATCCTTCCTGCGGTTCCGGTGCTCTCCACTCTGCTACAAACATTCATTGAGTCTCCAAACAGCTGGAAGCGAGAACGCTCACCTCGTAGCACTCCACCTGTCACCGGCCCTGAATGTATACCGATACGTAGAGACAAGTCACCCGTATCAGGCCCCAGTGTCACCTCTAACTCTTTCGTCAGAGATATCATCTTTGCTAGGATATCCCTTGCGAACTTCACCATGATTACGGCATGTTCTCTGTGGTAGTCAGGGATACCGGATGCGGCCACGTAGCAGTCCCCAACCGTCTCAATCTTCAATACCTTCCTTGACTTGGTGGCAATTTGATCGAAAGCTCCGTACAACGTCTCCAAGATTGTGAACACTTGAGATGGCTCCCGAGTGCTGGACCATGCTGTGAAACCAGCAATGTCAGCAAACATGATTGTGCACTCAAGGAACAAGTCGGCAAGGGGCTTGCCGTTTGTGAGATCACCTCCGGCAACCATGCCCCCAGACATGAACTGCTTCAGGCCAATACTACCAGTTCTCTTCTTTTGATTGTCGTCAACTGCTGGATGTTGGGGGACATTGAGCAAGCGGTCGCGGATGTTGCTTGGGAACAACGATGCCACGATAGCGTTGGACCGAGCTGCATTCTTGACGAGCTTTTCGTTACGGCGTTGGACGAAGACGTCATATGTGTGAAATGCCACCGCTACGATGAGAAAGAAGAATGCAACAACGACAGCAAATATCTTTGGCGTGTTTCTCTCAAGACTGCTGGTGAAGTTATCTGATGCGTAAATCCTGAGCGAGTCTGACGTTGGGAAGAGGTAGATGTGAGCATGTTTTGTATGGAAGTTATTGCAACGATGTTAAGAAGGGAGACAGATGCCATTGCTCACTTACAGAGACAATGTCCAGAGGTCGTCATGAAGTTTGGATGAGAGAACGACCCTTCCATTAGATCCTGGAATGTCTCGAGGTAGTCATACTTCTTGTCATGAAAGTCTCCTACAGTGAGTGTCCGTCACACTGGGTTAGAGTCTTGTCACGATCCCATGTCTCGACGAAGCACATGAACAACAACAGCAGGAGGAACGTACCTTCGCCTACGTAGTACACCCTTGGCCCATCAAGCTCAAAGGTGAAAGACTGATCGCAGCTGTTTTCTAGCACCACAGAGATACCCTTCACGCCCTCAGGCAGCAGGCCGAGCATGAAGACATCCCAAGCCATTGTGGTGAGATGGGCAGCTACAATTTTTGAATCTGTGTCTGTGGGAATTTCATGCACAGGGAAACTCCAAAATGTATGAGGACTTCGTGATGATCCATCAAGGATGTTGAGATTCTCATGCATAGCTTCGTGCTCTTCCTCGGTAATGACAGTACCAATGGAGGCTTCGTATGATTTGACTGGACTGAGAACGGCATCGTACTTCAAGCTCAACATCGCATCAATCATCGGACCATAGATGTCACTGGAAGCAACATTCCAGTTCACCATACCGTACGAATGGGGGGCAGGAGCGGAGTCAATGACGGGCCAGTAGGTTTCCCGTTCATCGTCGGGAACTTTACCTTCCGGTGTTACCTTGTAGACATAGTCATGGAACGTGGACGTGGCGTTGTTGGAGAGACGGTGCAGGTCCCCATCTTGAATCATGTGGGCTTCAAAGACAACGTCTTCGTAGATTCCCGCAACAAAAGTTTCCCATTCTTCGAGCTGGCTACGTTCTACACGCATGAGCGGCATGGTAACTTCTAAATTGCCTTGTTGCCTCAAGTCATTCCCGTACATGACGTACAAGGGCATGTGAAAGAAGGGCCATGCTCCTGGATCATTCTCGTAAACATATGCTGAAAGAGTTCACGTGAATCCCCACTGGGAGGCTCTGGCTTTCTGCATCTGAGCCATGGCAGCCTCTGCTACCGTCCTGGAAAACTGGTTGAACTATGAATGCAACTTGGCGGTGAGGAAGCCTGCTGATACCAAGCAATGCCACTCATTTCATAAGGGTTCATTTCTATAATTTCTAGGGTGCTTACCTGTGTTTCAAAGCTCTGCTTTACCTGGCGTTCGAGGAAGAAATAGGTTGTAAGTGTGACCGCAACTGCCGTGAGGATCAAGACCCCAGTGGCGATGAGGCGCCATGCGGTAACTCGGGATGTTTCACGCTTGGAGATGTTTCGAACCTCTTGCACTTCATCTCTTTCTGAGTTAGTTGACGACCCACGATCGTTGCTGGAAGACTCCTCAGGTTCAAATGAACCCTCTTCCAAGGTTTCAAGGTGTTTCAAGGGGTTGTGATCCATCATTGTCGTCTGCCTCAGATTGAGGTAGACAACGTTTCGTGCAACAAGGGAAGTTGAATCTTATGGGAGCCGACACCAGCCCAAACGGTGAGAATATACTGGCTCTGAGACTGCATGCTTCAATCACCTCCACCCCCCTGTTATGAGTTCATAGTAAATTTGGCGCAGTTAATGACTGACCTCGTAGTACAACCACAAGCGTGTTATTCTGCACACCTCCGTCATAAATTCCGGTAGTACGAATGTACTATAACTAGGATTTCAGATTTGAGGTAAACGAAGAATGAAGAGGGCTGAAGAAGTATCTGCACAGTAGAGGAGTAGTACCAGGTAGTATCCATCCTAAACTTCCATTCCGAATGAGCATGAAGCCCAAGGGTGGTATTTTTACCAGAACCCACGTCTTCCTGCTTTGTGAGCGCCGTGGACGCGGATGACAATAACTTTTCCTTTTGCATCCTTGCAGTTCTGGTAGCTTCCAGTCACCCGTCGTTTCCCTTTTGCTATCTCTGAGAAGTCATACACAAGGCTAGGAAAGTGCTGGCTATTATTGGCTGTTGAACAAACGTGATGCCTGTTGACTCACCACCACCGTCACCCGTCACCCGTCACCCACTTCCGAGAACAACGAGAAGGCGACGAATCAACACTTTAACCTAGCATTCTTGTATTGTACTACACAACACGAGTACCTGTAATACCACCGATACTACTACTAGTACTAGATGTTTTTGGAAGCAGGAGAACCAGAAAGTGCAAACAGGTGAACAACTACCCGATGCCCGGGAGTCGGTGGCGTCGATACTAGTAGTAGTAGATACCAAAGGATAGTTTGGTACTAGTACTACGTACAAACAGTACTGGTACTACATTGTTTCTGTGGTCTCCAACAAATAAATCAAAACCGTATCCCAGCCCCAGTGGAACCTCCACGAAAGCCTCGTACTTCCAAAGGTGTACCAAGACTCCTCCAAACACAAACAAGAACAAGTAGTGCTGTGACATTAGCAACAAGAAGGCTCCTCCAAACACGCGTCGTTGATACATGCATCCATCATGGCGGCGTGCTGCCTTGTGGATTGATTGGGAGAAGGCATTTTGGAAATTGTTGTGTGAGGAAGACAATATTCTTTGGTTGTCGATTAGTTTCTCCTCTGTCGGATCCAAGAGGATCCTGGCACAGAACTACTCTTCGAATTTTTCTTCTTGTTGTGGTGTCCTCGTCCTCGTCCTCGCTACTACTACTACCACCTGCATCACCACCAGCGGTACTGCTACAATCGTTCGTAGCAGGACTAATAAGGAGCTATCGTGTTTCGCCCTCTCCTTGTACTCTACTCTGCTAAGAACCGAGTCATAATAACATTGCAGGAAAGTGGCTGGATCTCCCATACCCCCAAATTTCAGCTTACCCCTGATTGAAACACACGGCAGCCCAATCTACGAGTTTGGAAATGCGACGCTATGTGTGACATGTATAATTATTATGTTTGGTTCCGCCAGTAGTCGCGCCATTAATTAAGAATGACCTCCTATGACTCCCCTCTCCATTGTAACTGGGAAAAAAGGAACGCACGAACAGAATCGGATGTCGTCGTCGACCTACTCCACCTCAACTTCGACGAGGAGGACCTTCCGACACCCTTGGAAGGAGGGTACAGTATTATACTACATCGACGGTAGTTGTAGTCTTTCCGATTGGGTCATTCTCGACAATCACAACTACCGGTAGTTCTCTGGATCATTCACGCAACAATCTTGACCACAACTTGCTTGGGGAGGTTCTTCCATTGGGTTGACATAGTGATTGGAAGTAGAGTTTGGATTGTCCCTTGAATGGATCGATTGAGACTTTGAGCGCAACATCTTTCAACATCGAGGCAGCATTTGTGTTGTTTGCAATCCAAAACACTTTGGATTGGATTGAGATTGGGAGGTTGGGGATATCTGACTGGTACACCCTTGCCTCCCTCTAGTAGTTGTTGCAACAACCTCGAAGCAGGAAACACTTCTCCAAACCCTTTAGAAGAATCACATCCACACTTGAAAAGCAAATCTGAAACTTTTTAGCCAACCAACGCACTGAAACATCATGACTTCTCTCGATACAATTCCCATTACTCTGGATCTCATCGGTTCCAAACGCGTCAAAGAAGATCCCGTTTGCCGCCGAGTCATGAATCCTGCTGGTGGATACAAGTTGCAACTCTCCATGCAACCCATTGTCGAGTTGGGACATGCCCAACGTGCCGCCGGACTCTTGTTGCAAGGGATTCAAGATTTGAGAACTGCCGTGGCAAGTCAATTGACAGCTCAGGAATCCGCCATTTTGTGTTCGGTCCAGAGCATTCAGATTTCCGAGTTGCAGTTTACTCCCGATGGAGCGGGTGCCATCATGATGTTCTTGGCTACCCAATCCTCTACCTTAAAGTCTGTTCATATTCATTATGCGATTCCCGTCGAGAAGGAGACGGTTTCAGAACGGGATACACAAGCGTTGAGTTGTTTGGCCTTGGCATTTGAAGACGCCAATCTAGAAGTCATTGATCTCAGTCACAATGCCCTACCACCCGAGATTTGGTTGACCTTTTCCAGTCAAAAGCAATTGCAAACGCTGATACTGGAAGATGTCAATATGAGCGATGAGTGTCTCGTGGCACTCGATGAGCAAATGGAAGCCAATTTGTATACAGGAGCACTCTCGAGATTGTGGGTATCGAATAGGGCCAAACTCGAGCAACGAGGTGTGGATGCTGCAAGCAACGTTCTCTATCGGTGTACCAACTTGCGGCAATTGCGATGGGCCTACTACATTCCACCCAACCAGCGGGGTCAGCGGCAAGGTCAGCATGATCGAGGCAAGGATGTACGATTACCATGTCGAGGGATCAATGATTTGGCGCAACGCATGTTTCGACTGCAATCGCATTTGCGAGTGTTGGAACTGGAAGGGGCGGCTTTGACGGACTTGGACTGTACGGATGCGAGAATTGGGTTGTTTGCAGCCTTTCATTGTTTACCAAGACTGACGCATCTCAAGTTGAAGGCATTGTCCATTACTCCATCGCGCCTTTCTGTATTGATTACAGCTCTCCAAAATGGAGGCGTTCCTCTAAAAAAGCTGGATTTGAGTGCCAATCGGATTTTGGATGAAGGTGCCAAACTCTTGACACAACTGGCAGATTTTCGGACGTTGGCAACCCGCTTGGAGGTCCTCGACCTGGAAGAGACTGCGATTGGAAACGATGGTGCCATTGCTCTTTTTGTGGCATGGGGAATCAAAGGACGAGAAGACCTAGATATTCGATTGAATGGAAATCCAATCAACATGTCCAAGGTTGCCATCAGTGTGGCGGCTTCCTTCAAATCGATAGAACTAGAACGGGACAATATTCGAAAGGAACGGGATGAAGTGGTACGTGATTCAAAAGATCTGCAACAGAAGCTACAAGTGAAACAGGCGGAACATACCGAACAAGTCAATGGAAATGGAGAGAAAGTGAAGGAAATGTTGACGGCACAGGCATCCATGGTGGCGGATATGCAAGCTCTTCAAAAGCAAGTAGCCACGTTGACTGTGGAGAAGGAAAAGCTCATGGGGGCGTTTTCGGTTCTGGGAGCGACGCAAGCCGTCGAGGAAAGAAACAGCACATTGGAACGGATTGCTAGACTGGAAGAAGCGGTTCATGGAGCGAGGCGGGCAGCGATCAAATATCCCACCTCTAAAACCAGAAAAGCGATTCACCCAGAAAGTACGCGACAAATACCTGACAAAGATCCCGAAGGTTCCCAACGGAGACGAAGATCCCCTGTGGATGATGAGAGGATAGCAGACAATCTTCGGGATAAAACGCCAAGCGAACGGAACCGAGATAAGACCCAAGGAGACTTGGACGTTACTTCGGGACGAGCAACAGAGTCAAAACAATCAGAGGGGTCCTCGGATGTAGCGACACCGACAGATACACGAACTAAAGCTCAATCCGCTGTTCAAGCTATGAGTAACTCACGGAAAGAGGATCTGGCAGATGTACGAGCTGACATTGCTAGATTAAGTCGCACCAAGTCGGGGAGTGTCCGTGGGAGCAGTGCAATCAGGGATGGGGTTGAAAAGGGCATGTCTGCGCACTCAAGAGAATCATCCCGCAGCGACGTTCTCAGACAACCACAAAGACAAGAGTCTCAACGATACTTGAACAAACCAGACCGTCGTCAACTCCTACAGCGCCAAGAGTCGATACCGTTCGCCCAACGTCATGATTCCCTTCGATATATTGTACAAGATGACTCCTCACGACGGCTGATGCGACAGGATTCATTGCGCGTGACAGGTGGTGTTCCAGACATTTCAAGTGGGCCAGAAGTAACCCAACCGGAGCGGTCATCCAGCACCAACGGAAGAAACGAACGGCCTGGATTGGCACGTCTCGATAGATCGTTCAAGGCCAAGAACTCATCTAGTGATCGATTCGAGCAGTTGGTAAATCAACAATTCAGGGACCGGACGGGAAGCCTTTCTAGTAGCGGCTCCTATTCTGTCCGCGCCCGATCGGACTCTCAGGCTAATTCATCGGATAGCGGTGGTATCCGAGACAGTAGAGATGGAGAGGATGACAACATCACTGATTCGATTGGATCTGTGAGACGAGGGTGGCAGGCCACCATGGGAAGCAATGGACAATCCGCTCGCAGAAGTATTCTACGCAAAGCAACAAGTATGAGGACGTTATCTACAAGTACCGACATGGTGACACGGCCCGTGTTTCGCACCAACAGCTACAACAAGGGCCGACGTGGTCCCTTGACAAACAATGTGGAAGACCCCCGAAGGCAGTTTGAGTCATATCGAAGACGGTTCGACGAAAGTCTCAGTGGAGCACAAACGGATCGAGGAAGACTCGAAATATCCCACAGCTGGCATGCAAAGGGTGCAACCATACCGGAATCACCTACGAAATCAACCGGTGGTTCCTCTCATGGGTTGTCACCCCAGCAAGCGGTGGGGCATGGGAATAAAACTCCCATCCGAGCACGACCTCCCCCGCCACCCCTTTTGTCTCCCGCTGTGGAATTGGATGGAAGCGAACGTACAAGCAACTCTCCTACACCCTCAGAAAAGTCGGAAGGGACTGTTGTTTATGCATAGTGGCAATAGAAGATACTATTATTACGTAACTGGAATAGACACCAACCAAGATGGAAAGCAAAACCTGCATTAACTTGAGGGTGTAGCCGTGGCTCTTGGCTGTCTCAAATAGACCCCAGAGGATCGAGTGCTCCAACAGCGGTACCCAGAACAACAATCGTCCCTTTGGATATCACAGTGTATGCTACACAAGTCCTCGCAAGAAATGCGATGCAGATGTGTTGGATCATCAAGACCTCATGATTTGTTACTGGTGTGTTCCAAATACTTTGCCTTGTCACTCTGGTAGCGTTTCATTCGACAGGCAGCATAATGTAAATAGTCAAAGTCTTGGCAGCCTTCTGTAGCAGCTTGGTTGACAGCCCACAAGGACCATACCATATGATTGGCCATGACAAATCCATCGACTTGATCCATAAATTCATCCACTTGCTCGTCTGAAACAGTTGTATCACTATGATATTCTTGGAGATAGGAGCGTGCAAATGCTTGCTGATGCGAACGAGATGGGAACAAACCATAATCTGGGGTTGGATTCTCCACTGTCGTACCACCCGCATATTCATTGAAGTGGTTGGCAACATCGTAGCAAAAGTAATTCCAACCTCCATATTCAAAATCAATTAGTTGGACACTGTTGTGAGCTTTGTCATACAACATGTTGGCAGCCAACACATCGCAGTGACAAAATCCCAACGCAAAATCGTCTTGTGCCAGAGTCTTTTGTAGATATTCTACTTCGCTGGGCCATTGAAGGACGTTGAGTGTTTGGAAGCGTTCTTCATCGGCAGGGGTGGTCATTGAGATGGACTTCGCACGTTGGCTCCAATCGTTCAATTGTTCCCAAACCAAAGGGATAGGCTTTTCTTCTCCGACGGATGGATACACAAAGTTCTTGTGCAATTGGGCCATAGCCCTTGCAACTGCTAGACTCGGCTCGGATTGTTGCATTTGGAGCTCGGTCAAGGGTGGGTGATCCGACCACTCCTCCAAGCGACCATTGGCAAAGCGACCATGGTATCCCAATGCCAACTTTTGATCTGCCAGATGAGCATAAATGGTAGTTTCATGGTCTCGGTCCAACAACGTTCCTCCAAACACACGTACAAGCACTCTACCTGGAAGCGTTTGGTCGGAGCGTCCAGCCATGTTGGATGGGATGCTACAACAAAACAAGCGATTGGTGTTCCCTCCTGGAATAGCACGGGCTTGGAGAGACTCCCACTGATCATAAATATCGAAAATAGCCGCAACGGCTCGTTGACAAGAATCCAAAAGACTGCCGGTAGTTCCTTCTTCTACCGAAACAAGAGGAAGAAAGGGTTGATTATGCACAATGGCTTTGAATGTGTGCTTGGGTTGTGAAGGATTGGCTTTTAGTTCCTCTTGCAATTTCTCACGGGCGGCAGAAAATTCATTGGTTGACATGGTGCAAGGTTGGGATGAAACTAAGTGAAAAGAATGAGTTCAGCTTCAACAGCAGCCAAGTTGGTCAAGGGATGTTGTGTGGGGTCGGAAGAATTGGCACTGGTTCCATTCTTTTTGAAATGGCGTGTGTGCTTCATGCTGACGTAGGTGTCGGATGTCCCACTCCGATGCACATCCAAAATCTTGGGTGTAAAACTGCCGCCTTGAAGTTGGGAAGAACCCGTCGTGATGTGTGTGCAACGGGCAATTATTTAGGCTTTTGCCAGGATCTTTTCTGTCATCTATAGGAGACAACAACAACACTACTACATCACAACAATATCATCAACAACAGCAAGATGTTCTCGTCTCTTCTCCGACGTGCAACGGTGAACCACACTGTCAGGCGTTCTTTGCATTTGACTCCTCGTGAAGTGGATCACTTGCAGTTGCACAATGCTGGACGTTTGGCACAATATCGTCTGGCTCGAGGATTGCGTCTCAATGTCCCTGAAAGTGTCGCCTTGATTACCATGCAAATGATGGAAAAGATTCGTGATGGTGAAAATGATGTAGCGTCCTTGATGAGTATGGGACAAACACTTTTGGGTCGTCGCCAAGTCCAACCTGGTGTGGCAAACCTTGTCAAGGATGTTCAAGTGGAAGCCACCTTTCCTGATGGTACCAAGTTGTTGACGGTGCATTCGCCCATTGCTGCTTTGGATGGAGATTTGGATTTGGCGTTGGATGGTTCTTTCTTGCCTTCTCCTGCTTTGGAAAAGTTTGGAGAGCTTGAAGCTGATGATGTCAAGCCTGGAGCTGTTCTGGTCGACGGACCCCCAATCACCATCAATCCTGGAGCCGAGCTGGTCGAGCTGAGTGTCACCAACACGGGAGATCGACCCATTCAAGTGGGATCCCACTATGCCTTTGTGGAAACCAACAAGGCTTTGGTCTTTGACCGCAAGGTTGCCATCGGAAAGCGACTCAATGTTCCTAGTGGAGCCTCTGTCCGATTCGAGCCTGGAGAGACCAAGACAGTCACTCTGGTCACCATTGGTGGTGCTCAATGCGTTGTATCTGGAAACCGTTTGACCGATGGTGTTGCCAGTGCCACGCGTGTTGACGAGATTATGGGACGTGTCACAGAAGGCAAGTTTGGACATGCCCAGGCTGCCGAGGTGCCTGAAGGAAAGGCCTACGTCTTGGAACGTTCGTCCTATGCCGATATGTATGGTCCCACCACCGGAGATTGTGTCGTTTTGGGAGATACCAACCTCAAGGTTCGAGTTGAGAAGGATTACACCCATTATGGAGATGAATGCAAGTTCGGAGGAGGCAAGTCACTTCGAGAGGGTATGGGACAGGTAAGTGGATGTTGGTGTGAAAGGTATCTTTGGACCAGAGTGTATCCATAAAAGGGCATGCCGTCTCACCTTCTTTTCTTCCATACTCGTAGTCCACCAGTGCTTTGGCTGAGAATGCCTTGGATGTTGTCATTACCAATGCCCTTATTGTGGATGCCGTCACTGGTGTCATCAAGGCTGATGTTGGTATCAAGGGCAACCGCATTGTCGGTATCGGCAAGGCTGGAAACCCTGATATGATGAACGGAGTCGATGCCAACATGATTGTGGGAGCCACCACTGATGTCATCGCTGGAGAAAAGATGATTTTGACGGCTGGAGGTATTGATACCCACGTTCACTGGATTTGGTAAGTACTACTTGTTGTCCGCATTTTCAAGCCTTGGACGATTGCATGGCATTGCTCACCATATTTGTCTGTTGTCAACTGTTGTCAACAGCCCTCAACAAATTGAAGATGCTGTAGCATCTGGAATTACGACCATGTTTGGTGGAGGTACTGGTCCATCCGCGGGTACCTCGGCCACTACTTGTACCCCTGCTCCAATCCAATTCGAAATGATGTTGCAAGCCACTGACAGTTATCCTCTCAACTTTGGATTCTCTGGAAAGGGAAACACCAGTGACGCTTCTGTGTTGAAGGACTCTCTTTTGGCCGGTGCCTGTGGGTTCAAGTTGCACGAGGATTGGGGAACCACTCCTTCGGCCATTGACTCATGCTTGAGCTTCTGCGTTGAGAATGACGTTGCTGTAACCATCCATACTGATACATTGAACGAATCAGGATTTGTAGATGACAGTATTGCTGCCATGAAGGGACGCACCATTCACACATACCACACTGAGGGAGCTGGGGGAGGTCACGCACCCGACATTATCAAGATTGTCCAAGAACCATACGTTCTTCCTTCCAGTACAAACCCCACCCGGCCTTACACTGTCAACACCATGGACGAACACTTGGACATGTTGATGGTATGCCACCACTTGGATAGCTCGATCCCTGAGGATGTAGCCTTTGCCGAGTCTCGTATCCGTGCCGAGACCATCGCCGCTGAGGATATCTTGCATGATATGGGAGCCATTTCTATGGTTAGTTCCGATTCGCAAGCCATGGGACGTGTAGGAGAAGTCATTTGCAGGACATGGCAAACTGCCGATAAGATGAAGTCTCAACGTGGCCCCCTTGGACCTGATGTGGATGACGACAACTTCCGCGTCAAGCGATACATTGCCAAGTACACCATCAACCCTGCCATCACTCACGGAATGGGACACATGGTAGGAAGTGTTGAGAGTGGAAAGTTGGCTGATTTGGTTCTCTGGAAGCCCGGATACTTTGGATCCAAGCCTGAAATGATCATCAAGGGAGGATCCATCGCCTGGGCTCAAATGGGAGATCCTAACGCCAGTATCCCCACTCCTCAACCTGTCAAGATGCGACCAATGTTCGGTGCTTCTAGTAAGAACCAACACAGTTTTGCCTTTGTCTCGCAAGCTGCTGTGGAAGATGGTATCAAGGATCGATACGGTTTGACCAAGGGCGTCGCTGGAGTCCAAAACTGCAAGGAGTTGACCAAGGCTGACATGGTCTTGAATGACGCCACTCCTCTCATGGAAGTTGACCCTGAAACATTCCAAGTGAAGGCTGATGGAGAGGTTCTTTTGTGCGATCCAGCAGAGAAGATTCCATTGACTCAAAAGTACTTTTTGTTTTAGGTTTTGATAAAGTTAGGATCTCATTGTGGATAGACACTGTAATAGTAAATTCCATAGATGATGCAGTTGGAGTGACTGTTGTCTAGGGATACTTCTGAAAATCATGTTCTTAAAAATAAACTATGAAGCTTTCAATAACCTATATATCATGTATGTGCCACCTCAGTTGAAATGCATCGGAATTAGAGAAAGTGAACAGTGTTCTTCAACCTCCTTGAATCAATGGACGCGCCGCAGTCTGTGAATCCTCCTGCCAACTCTGCAAGCTTGTGTGCCATTTGACAAACACTGGGAACCTTGATGGGTCCAGTCTGTAAAAGAGCAAACAAGAAACGCATGGTGAGAGAAAAGCGGGATGCACAATGGACAATAGCAGCTTTCACAAAACTGACCCAGTTTGGATAATCGTGACACATATCCCACGTCAGAGCAGGCAAATCAACCTTTTGAATCTTGTCATCTTTCTTCACCACCACAAATCGCACTGGTTTTGGCGTACTGTATGGTGGGGCTCTTCCGTTGATGTAGAATGTATCATGCTCAATACCTTGAACTCCTTTGACTAGTGTACCCGATGGAGCTCCATATTTTCCATCTGGTTCGTTTGGAACTCCCTTGGACAAAAACTTTGTATCGATTCGCTTTTGACACACGAGATACGATAGAGGAATGTCCTTCTTACCAGCCTGCCCGACTACTCCTTGTCCCAGACCGTCGCGAATGCCACGAATCTCTTCTTGGGCCTGCATGTCAAAGGCCGAGTCTCCAATGCCATCTCGCCAAACAATACAAGATTTAGGCTCTACCTTGAGCTCCCTCAATGCATTTCCGACTGTCGCTTTAAGGGCGTCTCCCAGATCGTATTCCTTCCCTGGTGCCCGTGCATGAGTCTCGGAGTAGAGCTCCACTGCAGTGCGGTGATCATTTTGGCCTCGATAAACTTGGACAATAATGGCAGCACAAGATGCCTTGGCGCTTCGTTTCTTGGTCTTGGGGTCATACACCCTCGGGGCATGGAAAACGTCTACACCAACAAATACGGATGGGGTAGGTACGGAAGGTGGAATCTTGACCCACCACAATCGAGTGCCAGTTTTCTGCACAATTTGTCGAGCAACACCCTGCAAAATCATGTCACTCTTTCTGAAATCCCTCGGGTTGTCGTGGGCGTACGTTTTGAAGTTGACGAATTGAGACAAATACCCATTTTGGGTCAAAAGCTTCTTGATGACAGGGTATGCAGTATCACTGGAGCCTCGAGCAGGTTTGCAGAAGTCAACCACGAAGACGTTCTCTCTTCGAAACTTGGGGTTCGAGAGACAGCGCTCAACAGCACCCCAGTGCTGCTCATTGTCACCTGACAGAAAGGTTAGTATGGCAATAGTCAATACAATAGATATGAGGAACACTGGATCAAAATCTCACCTGCTTCCACAAACTCCACCGGCGAAACACTGAACCTGTAGGAAGAGTTATAGCCGTTGACAAAGTCCCTCACCCTCTGGTACACTTGGCGAGCGCTTTGGTTTAGTTTCTTGTGGAATACCAAGACGACGTTCATGGTGGTGGCCCGTTTAGGGTTGACATTGAAATCGGCTTTGGACAGAACTGGAGCCCAATTCTCTCCCCTATGTTTGGGGACAGGAACACCCGCAGCCATAATCTGCGGCAATGGTAAAACTTGAGCCTTGACGCCAAGTCGACCCCCGAGTAGTTGTACACCCACGGCTGGGAGTAGGCCTCCTGCACCCTTGGATGTTTGAGCTCCGGGAATCAAGTATGCCCTGATCTTGTCAATGGCATCGTTTCGAGTAGGAGGAGTGAAACTAGCAATCATAGGCAATTGCTCCTTGACACTACTATCGAGCTCATTCTTGCAAACGAGCTCCGCAGGGAGGTAAATGGTCTGATCCTTACGCCCCATCACAGCGAGCATGGGGGCAGCAGACGGGTACTTGAGCTTGATGGACTTTCGTTTCTCAAAATACTGGGCGTGGCTCATTCCGAGGCCTTCGACTGGCATTGTAGCGGGGGAGTGGTTGAAGAGCACATCTGTTACAGTGTAACATTTCTTATCATACTTGGCAATGACAATCTCTCCAATAAGATCCTTTTTGGCTCTTGCAATATCTTGAGGACTTGGTTTGTACCTTTTGGGGTCGGAGCCATCACACAGGTAGTCAAGAACAGAAACGGATCGAATGACTTTGGCTCGGAGGTCGACAGTGAGCGCGAGACTTGCAACTCCCTGAGGGTTTCGTAGAAGACCAAACTTGCATGAGAATGCTTCGTACACTTGCACTCCTAGACTCCTTCCTTGCCGATCCACAGGTTCCTTGACGCTTTGAGGGTCTATGAAATGCGGACCCCACTTGGCTAGGCGCTCGCCCAGAGCCTGCTGTAGAACCTGATTGACATAGGCGACAAACACCTCGAGTTGCGCGGGATGTGCTACTACCTTGGATGTATCCGTATCGCCTGGCATGTAAACGGGACGGTGTCCCACTTGTTGACTGTGATGCGTCGTACGTCAACGAATGGATCAACGAATGGAAACCGGAAAGCGTTAGCAAGACAAGAATACCGGGGAGGCGAAACATCACCAAGTGCGGAATAGCAAACTTACCAGTGCTGAAGGAGAGATCCAACATCAACAAAAGCCTTGGCACAACCTGCGCAACGCTGGTCAAAAGCAATTTGATCACGCTGACTAGGGGCGGAAACCGGCACTTTCAACTCCTTAGGAGGAAGGTAGTGTTCCATCTTGACAATGTGAATGGAGTCTCCGTCCGCTTGCCCTCCCACAGGGAGCGCCACGGGGAGGTTCTCTAGAGCTTCGATGGGACGTGCGGAAAAGAAGAACGAGCCCAAGAAAAAGACGACACGGCGCAGATCCTTCTTTTCCTTGTCTGGCATGTCCTTGAGAAGACCATCCCAGAACCCCAAATTGAAGAGAAAACGACGCCTAAAGAGACTCTCGATGGGATCACCATTGACATCGGTGGCTTGTACCGAATACAGGTAGAATTGAAAGCCTTGTGTCACGGTAGCCAAGATAATGTTGGAAAGGGCAGATTGCATCTGCGACAAGTCTGGGCCACCGCGGCCCCCCCGACCTCCACGGCCACCTCCACGGCCACCACCACCGCCAGGTCCTCGACCTTGTCCGCCTCTTCCATGAGAACGTCCACCTCCGCCACCGCGCCCTGGAAGCAAAAAAGCAAAGAATACATAAGTCAGAAATCAGGCATGATGCATGATGCATGATGCATGATACAGACCGTACAAACCCTACTGCGGTGGTTCACATACCTCCGCTTCTCCCAGATCGTCCTCCTCTTCCAGACATCCTGTTGGAATGCTTGTAATGGCTACTACAGTACCGGTACTACTAGAGCAGAGAGTCACCTCGTTGAGGAGTATCCAAGATCAAAGATCACAGATCACCCTTCTTGTTACAACGAACGTCGATGCGGGCTTCTGTTGGCAGTGGAGAGCGTTTCTGCAGCGACCTCGCATGACGACCTCGTGCAGTATAGATAGGAGTTTTCATATGTACCCAACCCGGCATTGTCAACAGCAGTCCCCACAACCCATCTCCGTTGTTGTTGTTGTTGTTGTTGTTGTTGTTGTTGTGCGAGAAACTACGAGTACTTGCCCGTGAGAGTGGGTTGAAAGTCTGTGCAAGTCTGTGCAATACTTGCACTCACAGCACAACACCCATGGCTTACAGACGAGGATCTTCCAGTGATCGAATGATAGTTCGGCCTTCTTGTTCCGCGAGACATTGCTCCGATTTGTGGAAAGAATCCCGGAGCGTGCAGGAGCTTTGCGTACAACGCCGACGCTTGGACGCCGTCCTGACAGGAACACTCCAAGACATTCTCCAGTCTCAGGATTCTTGGAAAAAGGTGGAATGGAATGGATCGTCGCAGTTGTCTTTGAGACTCTTGGAGTCTCTGTCCGACAAGAAAGTGGATACTATCGTGTTGGTCGAGCCGTCACCAGACTTGTTGGCTCTTTTGGCACAACAGTTGCAACGGGGATTGCTTGGTGTACAGCGTCTTGTGCTCCGATCCGCCTTGGTTTCACCACCGGTTGCCCGTCATCTCTCCAAGCATTCGTTTCTACAGTTGGAGTTTTGCGATTCTGCTTTGGAGGAGGGTGCGATGACTCTCCTAGCCCAAGGGATGGCACAACAAGGTCAGCTCGAAACACTTTGTTTCCGCGGTTGTCATTTGGAAGATTCGGAAGTGTCTTGTTTGGTACAAGCTTTGCAAGATCATCCGTCTCTTTCGCACCTGGATTTGAGTGTCAATTTCTGCCAGGCCGAGGGGACCGAGGCGATAGCCAACCTACTCATGTCTCCGACCACACCACTCCTTCAACTCCAATTGGCATGTCAAGATGTGTGGGATAGTCGAGATTATTTTATTCACTTGGCAACGGCGCTTTCTCATCCCAACTGTACGCTTCAACGTTTGAATCTCAGTTCCAATTTCCTGAATGATGACCACTTTGTCTGGCTCGTTCTGGCTCTCCGAGACAATCAACACTTGGAGCAACTGGAGCTACACGACAATCAAATATCCAATGTTGGATTAATGACCTTTGCCAAAAACCTATCCACGCTTTCCAGTCTACGACGTCTATCCTTGTCCAAGAATCGATACACAAGGCAGGGTGTGGCAATGGTCATTGACGCTCTTCAACACAATGTATATATGAGAGAATTAGAGCTAGATACAGAGGATGAGATCAGTACATGCCAATTGCAATATTTGCTGATATTGAATCAAGCTGGCCGCTATTGCAAGATGGCCAAGGTACCGTTGGGACTTTGGCCTCATATACTCGAGCAAGCTTCCCACAAATTGGAAGGAAATGAGTCCATCCCGGTCTCGTTCTCATCCATGGATATTTTGTTTGATTTGCTACATGGACCTGCTTTATTTGATCACTAAAAGAAGGAAGGAATGATGCAAAGGAAAAGCTCTCAGTATAACTCCAGCAATTGCTTGCTAGCTAGAATAGAGATTGGTGCAGCCGACCAGGAAAGCAACTCGTGTTTCCCGTGGACTCGGGAATGGTCTGTACGGTTGTACGACGATGGGTTGGGCACCACGTAAACTTTTTGTCGCCCACATTTTTCATAATACTTGATTGTTGTGGTGGGTGGCACCGAGCCATGTCGAACGCTTCCGTTCTTGACACACTTCTGACACAATGCAAGAGTCTACACACAGGGCTCCTATCCCTGGAACAACTTGCTACTGTTCATGAGACGTTGCTGAAATGCAGTGCTCCAGTTTCTACCACGTTGGATTGCTCTGGACTTGATAGTTCCAGTGACCTGGGTGCGATCATTCAACTTCGGTGTCAAGATTCCCCTCAGGACATTTCTCTTTGTCGAGATGTTTTGATTGATGCCTCCTCGCAAACTCAATATACTGATGAAGTGCGACTCCTGGTTCTTCAATTTCTAATGGCGCCATTGACCCTTCGAGATGCTTTGCAACATGTCTTGATTCCATTTCTCAACCAACCCCAGGCTGAAAACGAAGAGGCTACGAGTACATCCACAGACTTTGAGATTGCTCTTCTCAAACTCGTCAATGGTAATCTTGACGCAGGGGATCAAGCATGGTCGTCCATTTTGGAATCTCTGGTGAATTCTGCCAGCCCTGTCCTTGGACGAATCTTGGTGCAACTTGTTCGGCTACAACCCTCCAGTGCGCCTCTTGTGCAAGCCCTGTACAAAAAAGTTTGGCAAACGTTGCAGGATGCATTGTCTTCGCCTCCGGTGTTAAGTGCGAACCAAATTACGTTCCAAGATCATCCTGTACTTGCCACACTGTCCAAGGACCTCCTACCGCTGCTAACTTCTGCAACCAATGGAACACCGGCTATGTTGTCAGACCTACATCGCCCACACTTGAACGAATTATGGACAAAACTTCTCTCCTTGTTCATTGAGAAGTCTACTCCAACAGCAAGTCGCGATGAGACCAGAAATACTCTATTGAGTATCACCACCGTGTTGTGTCCTTTGTTACCTCACCTAGTTGAGGTGGAGCTCCCAACAGTTGATTCCAAGGTTTCAGATTCGATTCCTGCAAATCAGCCATGCCTTTGGGAACTCATGTACTTGTGTTTGTCCCAAGGAAAATCGGTATTGGAAGACGGCCTTCCACTGTCCTCTATCCTTCGTCGCCGTGGGCTGTTCTTATTGGGCACAGTCGTCACGAGTCCAGAGTGGCATCAATATGTCATGTGCTTTGAGACTCTGGAAATGGAGCACGAACAACATTTGGTTGATCAAATTTGGGAATCACTTGGGGGTCTCTTTGGCTCGGTGCAAAAGTCTTCAAGTGACTTCAAGGCCTCCAGTAGTCTTACATGGGAGTGGATGAGTCTGTTGTTTGGCTGTGTACTATCATCCGAACTCCCTGTCATTCGAAAGATGGGAATGTATAGAATTCTGAAAGTACAAGAAGCTGCCCGCTTGGTTGCAAGCGGTCAAGCCCCCCAGGTAACCAACAAGAAACGGAAGCAAAAGGCCAAGCCAATCAAAGCTTCATCCATTTGCGTCTTGGAAAAGATGCCTCCGGACTTTGTGCTTCAAATTTTACTTCCATCGTGGAACAGTTTGGCCAAGACAGTAGGTTTCATGATGCACATCGAGCTTCAAAACAGAAAACTCGAGAGGGAAGATATGGTACCCCTTATGAGGCGAGTCATCAAGGATTATGTGGCTGGGCTTGACATGGAACGTGCCACTGCCTTCTGGTCTGGGCTTTGGGATTGGGAACTTCTGCGTCACTTCAACACCAAGTCAGTCGTTCTCATTTTCCAATCTCTTTCTGAGAGATTGTCAGAAGATGCTTCCATGGTTGTACCTGTTGATAACCATGCTCTTGCATTGTTGGCCAAGTCTATCGAGGCGTTTTTCGTCACAAACTCGGTTGTCCTAGCCCATCGAAAGGATGTCTTGGATGCCGTTGCCAACATCCTGGCTCATTCTCAAGTACCACCAAATGACACGGCAGGCCGTTGGAGTCCAATGGCGGTTTTACATGTACTTGTGCTCTATGACAAGGAGTATTTCCCACTGGAATTGGAAGATTGGTCTGTGGACAACGACCGCATGCTGGTGAACCTTGCCAAGGGGATTTCACAGCTAGGCACCAATGTCACGGCTGTCGCTGCTACCCTGGCTACCGCTTTCGTTGATGGAAATGTAGCCACGAGGAACAGTGAGTGGGACCCAGAGAATGGCGCCACGACCAATGAAACCGGCCTTTCGTGGGCGATTCTTTTGTTTGCCTCTATTGTGGGTATTGCGGGACAAGGCTCGAAAACGAGCCCTTGTAGCCAGCTGGTCTGGCCTGCTATTAACAAGGGGCTCGCAAACTCTGCCGGTGCCATCCTAACCCAACAGCACTTGAAAGCCGATCACGTGTCAAGGGCATTACTATTGCTAGAGGCTGGATGCCTCTTGCGACAGGTATCTGGAATGGGGAATGGTGATCTTGTGCTCGATAAAAGCACACAACAGATGATGCCACCACCTCCTAATGTCGAAAAGATGTTGTCCAGTGCTGTTGACTTCATCTTGTTCCATATCAAGTCCCTTCTGTCCATTGATTCAAATGAAGCCGCAAACGGTGCAAAGCAAACGTCGAAGACATATGTTAAGCTTGTAACCCTTCTTCGGACTCTGCACCAATCATTTCCCTCCAGTCAAGTTATTTCCAGTACCATGAATACGTTGTTGAATGAATCGTCCGCCGCACTCAAGGGCGAGGACCTCGATGACAATAAAAAGGTACTTCATACGACGATGATCTACGGAGCACTCTCTGCAGGAGTTACACCGGAAAAAGATTTGTTCATGTCCTTGTGCGAAAGTATCATTGGGCTCGTTTTGAAAGGAGATACCCGAGACAAATCCAATACTTGGGAACACATGGCAAGGTCTATTCTCTTTTACGCCAAATGGGCCTCTATTTCAAAGCTCATTCCGAAGTTGGTCGATTTCCTTCAAGACGCCTCCGATGAATACATGCTGAAAGCGCGGAACTTCGTCCGATGGATTTTGGATGAGGCGTTTGAAGCAGTTCCAGCTGCTGCTCAGGATGGAGTTGTCCCAGTATTCAATTCAGTGTTAGGGGCTGGAAAGATCTGGATTGATGTGTTCAACTACGACAAGAGTGAGGGAGAAACATACGTTGATACACTTCACAAGCTCACACGCTCTCTGCTTGATTTGATGAGGGAGTCCTCTTCGAGTTTTGACGGAGTTTATATGCTAAACGAATTGTGCTCTCTTATTTTCCAACCGGTCCTGATGTCGGACGAGTATGATCGTTTCGTTGAGAATGAAAACAGCGATCTACCGATTCGCAGCGCATTCCGAGAATTGCTGAAGTTTGCAGGAGCCGAGAGAGCACACGTCAGTCGTTCCGTGCTCTGTCGAGTTGCTGTGGGGTGGCTTGGCATCAACCACAACGACAAGTCTACTTTGGGTTTGTCAGCCATCCCATACAAAGATGACATTGTAGAACTTCTTGTACACAAGGGAGTCCGCAAGTCTGAATCAGCGTCAAACCAACACCGCGATCAAATCCGAGGAGGTATGGAAATCCCCGCCGGGACAAATGATCTCAGTTTGTCACGGGCTTTTGTTTTGGTCTTCCTTTCCAAGCTTCCTGATCAATCTGATGGGTTGAGCCCAGTTGTCTTAACTGAGCTAATTGAACCAGTGATCGAAAAGTTGCTACAAAAGGCAGAACCTGTGAAGTCACAGAAGCGTTCACTTGTCATGATCGGCACTCCAGAGTATTGTATAAAGATGAGGTCATGGCAAGCACTCTGTGTGTTATGCCGCTTTGTGTCGACAAGAATCGCTTCAAGGGTTTGTAAAACGACATTCTTGTGTATCCAAGAAACAATTCACAGTCAAATCCGATACTTTGTTGAGATTTTTGCTATCAAGTGCGGGTCTATTCATCCCAAGACATTTGGCGCCTACTTCATCAATGAAATTTCCCGCACCGACCTGGCTCTGCAGCAAGTGGCATCATTGGTAAGTTTGGTGCCGACATTGAATGTTTCATCTCATTGAAGAACTCCTAACATTTCTTTAGATGATTATGGGAGGGAATTGGATTGTCGGTCGCCACAAGCTAGAATTCTTTGAACCCTCCGCTGAGAATAACCTCAAACTCAGAAGGGTACTAGTGGGAGCTATTCCATGGCTCAGTAGTACACAAGGATTCAGCAGGGCAATCGCTCAACTAATTGTGTTCGCTATCATTCCCTTGGTACTGGATGTTAACACAAAACCTGATATGAAGTCTCTTTCCGGCGACAGTGATTGGGTGTTGTACATCATTTATTCCTTTTTGAACGAGAACTTGGAAATGGTTCGCCTGCGGAAGAAGCAGATGAAGTTTTTCGATGCATACGACGTGGATGAAGTATGTACACCAGAGGGTGTACTTGCAATTCCCGTTGACGAGGGAGATGAAGCCAACCCTGCCCACCTCGTTGATGCGATGAAGAGGACATTGATTGAAGTCTATGAGGAAGCTCATGGTGCCGAAGCTCCCAATTGGAAACAAGTTGAAGAACTCATTGAAGCTCAACCAAAGAGTACAGAGAAGTTGGACAACGACGACAAAGCATCCGAAGCAAACTTTCAACGAAAGATTATCCCGTTGGATGCTTTGAATTTGGCAATGGAGAGTCAACGAGAAATAAAACTACGGAATGCAGCTGGACAACAAAAACAACAACTGATCGTCTGTGCTTCGTTGATCGACAAGATCCCAAACTTGGGAGGATTAGCCCGAACATCGGAAATTTTCTCTGCAGACCGTCTCATCATCCCCGATAAATCTGTTTGCGTGATGGACAATTTTAAGAATATTAGTGTTGGGGCTGGAGATTGGATTGATATCGAGGAAGTACGCCCAGAGGTAAGTCGACGGAGTGTGACGCATTGCTGGACTTCGGGGAGTGTGTATGATTATCTGTCAATTTTACCAAGATCTGTTCTGAGCACATCATGACGAACGATTGACCCTATAAATGACACACTTGTTCCACTTCTGCTTTGCACTGTCACTGCCATAAACTGTGAGACTAATTGATTGTCGTTTTCTTACAGGCACTGTTGAACTGGCTGCTGGAGTACAAGGCAAAGGGATACTTTGTGTTTGGCTTGGAACAAACGGCATCCAGCGTGTCACTGGACGAAATGGTGTTTCCTGACAGGCCAACGATTCTTCTGCTTGGGAAGGAAAAGGAAGGAATTCCTGTGGAATTGCTCCAGGCTGTTGACCAATGTGTAGAAATTCCCCAACTTGGTATCATCCGTTCATTGAACGTCCATGTATCCGGTGCTATTGCGATCTGGGAACACACAAAGCAACGTCGATTGAAAGGGGGAAAATAGGGAGAGCACACAGCTAAGCTAGACTGTCAATTTTCACACTACTACAAGGATCGTTAGGGTCATGGGGGATTTCAACGCACCCAAGTGCAACTCTGGCGCACTTCTTGACTTGACACGTTGTGTTTGGCGACAACTTGTCGCCGCAATCTGTCCAAGTGGACCACGAAACGTAGATTGAAATTATTGTATGTATTCCTGCTAATTTAGGGGAACGTGCTCGAATCGTCCAGTAGGTTGACTTCACGAATCGAAATGGCGATAGGGGCAGGTGCAAAATGTGGCAAGTACCAAATGTCGGCCGGCGAAGGGCAGTAAGTACTGTGACTCCTACGGAAGAATGCGTAGGAAAATGTCCGGGAACCCAAGCCCGAACAATTTCACATGATAATTTATTCGGGTCTGTAGATATCAAATGTCAGTTCCTTACCGATGCACATATGTCGACGAGCCGTTGCCGGTTTGAAATCAGAGCCTCTGTGAATTGCCTGCCATTCGCCCTTCTCTCAGTAATTTAGGTTGGACGAGTCACTGCCCCACGCTGTTGTTGTGAGCCTTGACACTTTCCACGCTGCAGCAATTCCTCTTGAAATAGAAATAGGATGTTTACCCCCATGGATCAACCGCTTCCTCGTCGTCCACAGAGTTCGTCGAGGTCGGCTTCGACTAGTCGCCCTGCAACCTATGAGAAGGTCCCCATGACCGGTGTTTCTCGTTCAAAGCCTGGGAATCACAGCAACGCTCCTCCTACAGACAAGAGGAAAAGATCTACCAGTGCCCAGCGGACTCCAACTTATCAGGTGTACAGTACGCACCATCATCCGCAGCACCACAGTGGTAGATCCAGTTTCAACAGCCATACTTTCCCTAGGCCAGAGGATTTCGACGGCGCTTCAGTCTCCTCTGCCCCAAGTATGACAAAGCATAATCAGCACAGAGAATTTAGAGAACCCCTCAGTAGTCGATCTGTCCAAAAACCAGGAAAGGCTTTTCGAGACGAATCTCCCGTCGGACAACGCTCCTATAGCATTGACACTCCCCAGAAGCACATTAAGAATGCTCGCAAAATCATTGAAGGTTCGTCAATCATTCTTAATCTGCTGTGTTTCATGTTGGTTCCATCTGTTTTCCTCACCTCGTAATATACCATATTTGCAGAACTTCACAGGTCTGTCGAATCTGGGGTCAAAGAGCGGCGGGCTATTTCTATCACTAATACTTGTGCAGATTTTGATCACATGGACGACAAGCGACACAATGTGGAGCTACAAAAAGGGGCTGCAACTGTGCTGTCTAAAATGTTGAGTTCATCTCAAGATGAGGATGAAATGCGAATGGTATGCGCTGCGTTAGAGATGGTGTTCCGTGCACAACCCTCATATGTACATGTTGCGTTTGACAAATGTGGTTCGGTGATGATGCCACATCTATTGCGACTACTAGAACGTGCAGAAAATGGAGACATGAAACAAGCAGGTACGGCACTGATTTGTTTGCGATTTGTTCCAATTTTGTCAACTATGTGCTAACGTTGATATAACTTCAAGATGTGACCACTCTGAATATTTCCAAAGTCCTACTGTACATTTCGCGAGTTCCCGACCTCCGCATGCATCTTGCACACAACAAAGGGATGATGGCAGCATTGAAACGCCTTTCGTCGTCTATCTTGAGTCCAGAGTGTAGGGTTGTTCGAATTCGAATTGTGGCGAACCTTGTGAATTGCGATGATAACAAGGCCTACTTGCTGGAGCACAAAGAACTAGTGTCAGCCTTGCTTCGAATAGCTCATTTGGATCTTTCGGATGTTGCTCGAGAGTATGCTAGTGTGGCAATGATGGATTTGGCTTCAGCTCCAGCGAATCAAGTTCCCATGGCGAAGAATGAGAAACTTCTTGGAACACTAGTAAAGATGGTGTTGGTTGAGAAGTTGGCCCCAATCCGCGAGTCAGCAATCACAGCAATTCAGAATTTGGCATTTACCAAAGAAAATCGCACCCGGCTTGTTTCCTTCAAGTCAGGCATTGTGTTGGAAGCTCTGAAAAAAGCTCTCAGTGGTGATTCCAACGATAAGGCTCGACGACGAGCCGCTGGTGCTTTGACAAACTTGGCTTGTGACGAGACAGCAGAAATTATGGGGAATCACAAAGGTCTACTAGACACCTTGGCTCTCGTTTCCACCAGAGACAACAATGAGGAAGTCCAAACAAGAGCGGCCATGGCTTTGACAAAACTGGCTGCCAGTATTTCAATCAAAATGGCGAGCTATTCAACTCTTCTAGATGCTTTGGTTGTGGCGTCGTTGAGTCCAGCTGCAAACAGCGTTTCAGCTGTTTTAAGGGTCAAGGCTAGAGATCCCGAGAATCGAGAGAGCATGGCGCGTCATCCGGGTATTCTGGATACACTAGCCGATATTTGTACCAGTCGCGCATGTGGTGTGAAAGATCAGGACAATGCAATGCGGGCAATCATGCACCTGACGAATGAAAATAGCAATCGAAAGGTGATGTGTACTGAGAGAATCCTGGATGCCTTGGTACAAGGCACTCATTTGGAGGACCCCAACATGTGGGAAATGCGAGATTCCGCTGTTCGGTCTCTGGAACGTCTTGCGACTGAGTTTTCAAACCGGGCCGTAATGGCAAATCATGATGGCCTATTGGTTGGAATCGCCAAGGCCACGGAACGTGAGGCAAAACTAGAAGCCCAGGGTGTAAAGACTGAGCATGCTTTGCTTGCGAAGCCTCTGTTGATGAGTCTCCTTGTGGCAATGTAGTCTGATTCAACCTACGGTATTCATTCGGCAAGAGAAAGATCTCTTCTTGAAGAAGTTGAGGAGCAGATGTGAAACACATCTGCAGTGATAGAATGCAAAAACTAATAGACAACATTATCCACGTCAGAACATATATAACGTCTCATTAACCGTCGTATGTGAAGTGTTGTCTCCAATAATGCCGTGAGAAAAGAGAGCACTTCCACAACCTTCCCCGAGCCCTCTTGTGTGTATCTTTGCTCTGCACCACTCCCATCAACTAGGTTGGCGACGATGAGCTTTACAAAACTGGCTAGTAGCGCTGTTTTCCTTCCCCGAAGGATCCATGCTGGCATCTCTACTGTCAGGTTTCACTATTCGTACTCGAGCCCCGGTCACTTTCACAGCCATGATCATCAACATCATCGGTCGGACTGGAAACAGCGAGGATACACAGTAGGCATCGGAGGCCCCGTTGGAAGTGGAAAGACAGCTTTGGTGCTGGCATTGACCAAGAGGTTGTCCGAAAAGGTCCCCCGTAAGTATCTGTAAACATGCATGTGCAGTGGATACCCTGTATAGACTCACCATTTGTATGATTCCAAAGTCGGAGTGGTGACCAACGACATTTTTACCCAAGAAGATGCTGAATTCTTGACCCGCAACGAAGCCTTGCCTCCAGAGTTGATTCGGGCTGTGGAAACTGGAGGATGCCCTCATGCTGCTATTCGTGAAGATGTTAGTGCCAACCTTACCGCTTGTGAGGAGTTGACCCAAGTGCTCCAGCAACAAACACCTGCCGAGTCGGCATTGATTCTTTGCGAGTCGGGAGGTGACAATCTAGCGGCTAATTTTTCCCGGGAACTGGCGGATTTGACTCTCTATGTGATTGATGTGGCTGGAGGTGACAAGGTTCCTCGCAAGGGTGGACCTGGTATCACTCAATCCGACTTGCTGGTAATCAACAAAATTGACCTTGCCGAGGCTGTTGGAGCTGATTTGGGTGTCATGAAACGGGATGCGGACAAGATGCGTAGTGCGTCTGCCGAGGGAGTTGTGGGACCCACTGTATTTGCTTCGGTGAAAAAGGGAACCTGCCTGGATGATATTGAACAGTATATTTTGGACCAGTACGAGCATGCAACGAAACCTCATGAACATTGAATGCGTATTTTGGAACCAAGAAAAACGAATAATAAAATGATATGGGCTGAGTGTCTATAGAACATCTCCATATTGTTTTGTCCATTTGTAGGTTTGTTGTCATTTTGTATGTACACGTTCCCTTTCATTTCTACTTGGTAGACGCCGTTGGCCGTTCGTGGACATGGGCAAGGTGAAGAGATAGAAATAAACGGGTTGCTGCTAGTATCAAAACATGGCTATCTACGAGTACATGAGAGTCATTTGGTCGGCTTCCTCTGCAAAAGTGCCACCTAATGGTGGGAAGGCAAGGCTGCATCCCTTGTTGTTGATCCCATATCATAACAGCACAACATCATGTAACATAAGGCCAAATCAACCACGACAGTTCCGATGATAGGGAGGAATGGTACAGGGTATCCCAGATACATGTCAATAAGAGTCCAAGAGAGGAACGCTCCCAAGACAATACCCACCAAGAATTGTACCCCAGTGAGAAAGACGGATCGTCGATGCACTCGGACACGAAGTTGATCTCTAATAAACCTCATGCCCGATTGAGACATGGTGCAGCTAAAGGCAACCCAGATCAAAAGGTAAATTCCCAAGTCAATTTGTGCCAAGAGGGTCAAGAGAAGGCATACCCACCAGCTCCCTTCCGCATCCGAATCCTCCGAGATGCCATAGTGTGAAACCAAGAAAGCATAGGCTGCCAAGGATACATTTTGAATGAAGAAACCTGTCAAAGTTCCGAGTGTGATCATACGTGCACCACAGGAAGGTGGCGGCGTGGTCTCCTTGGGTGGTTGTTCCTCCCCCTCTTCTTCCAAGGAGAGTTCGTCATGAAGGAGTGGTTGTGTAACGGTTGACTGCACATCATCCATTGCAGGATCGAAGGAGATTGCTGTAAAGACGGGATGACAGGACATGATGAACGTGGGACTCTTCAAGATTGTAAACGGTGTGTATGTGCGTGTGTGTGTTGTGTGTGACTTGACTCTGTTTGGGTTGATGTGGGAGAAGAGATTCTTGTTCGAGCATGCGTTGTGTTCTCAGGGTGACAATTTTTGATTTGGAGGGAGTCAGCTTGATTGAAAATGGGATTCTGTGTGCGTTGAGTTGTCGTACATAAGTACTATGGGAAAGGAACGACCCGTAGGATCCATTCTTCGGGCGTGACAGTGCACCTCATCGTCACTACTGCTGCTATGGATGTTACAACAATCATCGTCGTCGCATCATCGAATGTTGCAGTTGTAGTACAATCGCCAAATTCATCACAAACAATAGTAGTTGTAAGAATTGAGAATATGTTGTTTGTTTTCTAGTGCGTTAGTAGTATTATATAGTATATGGATGAAATCACGCCTCTCCAGCGGCGTTGAATACTGTAGTAAAAAAGAGACCAACTCCAACTCTTCTAATCCATTGATTGTAACTCGACACGAAGTGGTTCTTCGTAAGTTCCAGCGTCCTGTGCTTCTTTCATGGCCACCACCAAATCGACAAATGCCTGAGCGTGGACTAGTCCGACCAGCTGGAACTTCATGGTTGTGGCTCCACACATGGTAGTGCAGCAAGTTTTCTCAAACTCGGTACGAGCCCGTTTAATAACAACCACTGGCATAGGAGAGCTTGACCCTGGTGACGAGGAAGGCTTGAGTTCCAACGTATGAATAAGTTCAAAGGGAATGGTCATGTTGACGAAAAAGCCATGGTCCGTCCTAACACCCTCTGTAGAAACGGCGACATGCTGTGCTTTCATGGCTCGGTATCCCCGGAACCCAATTCCTGTCATTAGTGCTCCCACAAAGAAAGCATAAATAGCGTAGACATCATCAATGGCTGCCTCAGCTTCATTGTTGTTCTGGTACAAATCAATGTACCCAGAAACTAGATAAAGAGCGGAAAAGAACCACAAGAACAACGCCCAGCAGAGAAACCTACGGAAGAACCATTTAGCAGCTCCTTCCGTGTCCCGATCAAAGACAGCAACAATCCCATGCTTGCCATCATAGAAGGAATCGCTCCACGTGAGATCACGCGCTTGTTCAATGTGCTGAAAAGTGGACCGACGCAAGACTCCGTCGTCACTCGACTTCAAGCAAGTTTCTAGAGAAGAAGGATCATCAGCTCCCATGGGAGGAGAGTTGTCTTCTTGCGTTGTCACTGGAGCATACGTTCCCTTCATTGTTTCCTGCGTGATGATTGGGATGATGGATGCTGCTACCGGTACTACTCGAACGTGTACTCTTATTACTGCTGCAATCATGTGAATATTCACACGCCGTTTTGATATTCTGCTGGCAACTCCATTCGTGGTATTTTGAAGAGCTCATAGCTCGTGACAGCATGGTCCTTCCGTCGTCCCGTCACAAGCCATCGTGGGCACCAACAATACCTGGTACAGAACACAAAAAAGTGAGGACCTACTATTGACAACCGATTTGTCTACCAAGTTAGTATTATCACCAATCATCATGGGAAAGCAGGGAAAGCGCAAGCAACGACAAAAGCGAAAACAGAAGCAACCCATTCCCGATGGTACCGCTGATGCTGCTGCCCAACCCTTGAATCCCTCCTCGGCCATTCATCAACTTCGTCATGCAGATTCTCATGTTCGACTCAATGCTCTCGTGGCTCTACAGGCTACACTCCTTCGACCATCCGGTTCCAAGAGAATCAATATCAATGTGATGCAGGCTGTTCGAGAACAAGTCATGGATGCCAATTTGGAATGTGCTAGTTCGGCGGCCGATTGTCTGGCTCAGTACTTGTCGTTGCCCAACTTGCAAGAGCTCGCATCGGCCACTACAGCTGGTTGGGTATTGGTATTCATTACCAGGTTGAATCAATGTCTTCAAGCCATTCAAGGAAAATCACAAAACAACAATAAGCTCAAGCAGTGGTATGCCGTGGCTGCTCCCTCCCTCCGAGCTCTTGCCAAACTCATTGAAACCAATCCTTTGGCTCTCGACCAACTCAATACTCAGATTGATACTTTCCTTGCGACCGTTCTTGGATTATTACAATCTGTAGCTACTTTCCAATTGCCTGCTGGAACAACCGACAAGCGTTTCTCCGAGTGGGTACAAGAAACTGGAATCTATGCCACCCGGTGTCTTCATTCCTCCCTTGACGACAACGAAGATGTGGCTGAGAGGTTTGCCTCGATGGATGTCAATGTTTGGATCTCTTTGTTACCTACACTTCCTGATTTGGCTCAAGTGCACGTCTGTGGGTCCTTTGTCGCTTTGCAAACACCTGCCATGGTACCAGGTATTACCCAACAGGTCATCCCTTGTTTGGTTCATCGCATCCAACAATGGAACCCGCAACAAATTCAGACATTGGAGGCTGCTTATAATGCGGCGGTAACTTTGTGGAAGGCACAACAGGAAGATGAACAGTTGGAGGGCGAGATTGTCCGCAAGGTTCAAGAGCGTAAGGAACCTGCACGTTTGATTGCTCGACGTCAACAAAACATCGAACGAAATGGCAAGGCTACCATTGAAGAAACACAAGATGGTGAACAAGCCATGGAAGATGCTCTTGTTGCCTGGAATGCCTGCATGCTTCCATTGCAAGTCGCCCTCGAGGTTTCCGCCAACCTCTTGTCATCCTTCATGGTGGACGAAGCCGCCATGGAGGAAGATGGAGCTGGTGCCGGTGGCAACGATGATGTCCGCTCATTCCTTGTGTCTTCCAACTTTATGGATCCAATCTTGACTGCGTTGAACGCCATGTGTGTGTACTACACCACAGGTCGCACGGAAGCGCCCGATTCCCTTTTGAAGGAAGACTTGGAAGAAGTGATTTCCAAGTGCGCTGCATGTGCCACCAATGGAGTGTTGAGCCAGATCCTTTCCGAATCCAAGTATGAACAGACTTGGCAAATGGTCCGACCCTATGCCAGTGCCAAGGGAGTTGGAAGTACACTGGTAGTGCTGGCTCAGAGGGGTACTGTCAACCTTTCGAGTGATGGAGCCCTTGTTCAACAGTTGCTCTCTGCTCCTCATGAAGACAGTCAACGCGACGGAGTTTGCCTACTTGCTACAATGCTAGTGAATGCTCCAGAGAATATTGTCGTAGAGGCAACAACCGAACTCGTGCGGTTGTTGCAAACCTCCTCGTCTGTGGCAGTCCAAGTAGAGATCTTGCGTACCATTATGGATCTATGGGGCCAAGACGACTTTTACCCCCAATTGTTTGACGAGAAGCAAATATTGTCTTGCTTCCAAACTGCTGCTACAACATTGTCGAAAAACAAGGATTTGGACCCTGAATCGGAAGAAATTCTCTACAACGCCGAGAGATTCGTGGAATACAAACAAGGAAGATAGAATATCTTATTCGTTTCACTATTGTAGAATCCCTTAGTTTAGCAATCGTCGCAATTGTGGGTAGTACCTAGTACTATGGAGTGATAAATCCCAAATATTAGAATAAGTTTAGAAGTGTTGTTGTTGCTGTTGTTGAGACTTCTTAGCCAAACGTCCAGTCATGAACTCGTTGGAATCCAACCACTTGTTGACGGTAGCTCTAACGCAGGCAGCTTGAGATCCAGTCAATGTCTCGGAAGGCTTGGAAGTAATGCACCTCTCGTAAGATCGGTCAGAAAGGTCGTTGATAACTTGTTGCACCATCAACTGCTGTTGGATAACCATGGAAGCTTGTTGGAGTTCTGCCATGGCATTACCACCACCGCCTCCTCCAGCAGCGGCCATGAGGTTGGTGCTCTCAGCAAAGCCGGAATCCTCGTGTGACGTGAAGTCCTTGGGAGCGTTGTCCTCCTTCTTGCCTCCTCCGAACCAAGACATTCTGCTAATGTGATAGAAGTAACTGTAAGTACCTAGTACAGTAGTGGCGAGTTGTTGCACGAGGTGATGTTTCGCGGCAATTCGTTTGGATCTCGTCGTCGTCGTCCGTCGTCCACCATCCATCTCTACCTTCGCCTGTCCGTACACCCAACCATCTGATGGAGACCCAAATACCCGGAAGTGACTAGGTAGGTTGCATCCTCCGCCTTCTTGCGCGATGATATTGCGAATACCGCCATCAATAGCCGAAGTTCCGCAATATGTGAGACGTTGGATAAGGCAGCGACATGACATGAAGTGCCAATCGCATGACACGTTCCAGAATGAATATGTGTATTGGCATGTACGCGACAAATTTCTATCCAATGAAATCGATTTGGCGGGTTCGTAGAGGTCTAGGGGCATAGTATAAAAATGAAGAGCGGTGATGGGCTGCGGAGTACCGGTAGTTGGTTCCCTCGCTATTACCAACCACCGCCAACCGAGCACGCTACTACGAGTTCCACTCAACATTTCCGATTTTTCATTCTTGCACACAAATTCTATCCCCATCGACTTTTGCGGTTACAACAAAGAATGGAAATCCCTCCTGTAGAGTCCACCCCTGTTGCAGCAGCCATCATGAACCCTGAAGTCTCCACTCTTCCTACTACCATGGCAAGATCAGAGATTCCCATGCAGATCCTCGTTCCAGTGACTACGGGCGCTGACGTACCTCTATCCCGTCGCTTGCAACGAATGAAGCGGAAGCTGTTGTTGCAACTCGCTCAACCCGAGGCAACCCCTCTTCGAGTCTATGAACGTCAAGGCTCCGCCGAGTCCTCCAATGGAGAACTCTGACTCTCCTTGTAAGAACGAGAACGAGGAACTGTACCCACGGTTTCCTCGACGTGCGTCCATGAGCTTCCATGGCACCACCTCTTTTGGCGAGCTTGAACCAAGAGCCGCCAGTGTTGCATATACTTCCATTATGACTGCATCGTACCATTCGGTGCAAGATCAAGCCTCTCCATGACCTCCGCCCTCTTTCTGATGGTTCCAATAGAATACACCATACCGGAACTGGTTTTGTACAAAAGGTTGGCGCCGGGACATGGATCGTGCTTGAAGCGTTTAGAGAGGAATAGGGTTCCGCTCCATGTTGTATATGTTTGTATTAGATCGGAAACTACTATTCTACTTGTGTACTGTATTCTTCAATCATCATGCTAGCTAGTATACAATAGATTTTACAATCTCTGTTACAATCAAGACATTCTATGTTGGCAACCCTCCTGATGACATTGCACCAGTGAACATTTGCCATGTTCACTTTTTTCGTGGGATTGCTGTTCCAGAAGAGGTGACGAACATCCTTGAACCACCACCACCACCACAACAATGTTGTTCCTCCCACGATGATGATGGATGACAACAGTACTGGACAGGAGGTCCATGTCATTATGGTCATGCTGAATGACCGGGCCTCATTGACATCCTTCTTCTTCCACCACAAGGACCAAGTAAAAAAAAGAGTTCCACGTTGTTGTTGTTGTTGTGGTTGCCGAAAGAAGGGGGTGAATACTTGGTATCCCCCGTGATGGTACACCCCCAAACCCCAATGACTCGGACATCTTGAAATTGCGAACCGTCCGGGGTTCCGACAGACAAGAAGAAGCACGCACCCACCACCTACTCGTACCTACGCAAGCAACCAAGGACGAGAGAAAGATCGTGCACCAAAAAATACTACTACCTAGTACTACTATTGGCAACATGCCGGACTAGAGAAGGAACGGATAAAGAAAAGGATTTATTCGTTAGTTCTCCCATGGATATCGAGGCGGAACCGTAGTGAGTCCCAAGAGCAGCACATGGTCCAGTCGGTGTGCGGATGAAAAACTATGTTACTAGACTAGGCGCAAAGCAAACAGCATCCAGCACGATAGAATGCGATTAATGGGCCAACTTCTTCTTGATGTTGGCAATGGCCTTTCCAGGGTTCAAGTGCTTGGGGCAGACCTTGGTACAGTTCATGATAGTGTGGCATCGGTAGAGCTTGAAGGCGTCATCTAGCTCTGCCAATCGCTTAGCTGTGGATCCATCACGGGAGTCCTCGATCCAACGGTAGGCTTGCATGAGGACGGCAGGGCCTAGGTACTTGTCGGCGTTCCACCAGTAACTAGGGCAGGAAGTTGAGCAGCAAGCACACAAAATGCACTCATACATACCGTCCAACTTGGCACGGTCCTCACGGGTTTGCAAGAACTCGGCTTGTCCGGGCTCCTTCTCCTTGCCGGGCTGCAACCAGGGCTCGATGGATCGGTATTGCTCGTAGAAGTTTCCCATGTCAGGGACCAAATCCTTGACGACGTACATGTGGGGGAGAGGGTAGATCTTGGTGGCCTTGGAGGTGTCTCCGTCGATGTAGGACAAGCAGGCGAGGGTGTTGGTTCCGTTGATGTTCATGGCGCAGGATCCGCAAATACCCTCACGGCAAGATCGGCGGAAGGTCAAGGTAGCGTCTTGCTCGTTCTTGATCTTGATCAAGGCGTCCAAAACCATGGGTCCGCAAGCATTCAAGTCGACGGGGTAGGTGCTCAAGTAAGGCTTTTGCGATTGCTCAGGATCCCACCGGTAGATCTTGAAGTACTTGATCTTTTCGGCCGAAGTGGCGAGGCCACGGACAGCTTGGGTCTGAACCTGTTGTTGTTGTTGTTGTTGGTTGTGGCGGTTGTGTTGTTGTTGTTGGGGTGTGTGTACATCATCAGCATGGTGAGCCTACAGATACTACGAGTACAGTACAGCGCCGTCCTTTCCCAACCATGGCATAGCGCAACGCGATCCTACAACTTCAAGTTGGAGTCTTCTAACATCCAGGAACGTACCATGTTCTTGACTCCATTGCGGGCGAATTGAGAAACCAACATGTTGACAAAAGACTAGAGAGAGAGAGAGTAACTGGACTGAACTGTACGAACGAACGAGTCGAGTAGCCTAAAGAGCAACGCAGCACCGCTATAACACCTCGAGTAGTGTGTGCTGTTGTGGAGGATTTTTGGACTCGTCGTCGTCCCGTAGCCTGCCACGACGGTCATGCCTCTCGCGATCTTCTACTTCTACCTGGCAGGCCAGCCCGCCTCATCTCGTACAGTATTCGCATAGAATCGCTATCCGCTAGATTTCCTGCAATCTGATTGGGTCTCACCCGATCAAGTCTCTGCCACGCGATCTTCTCCGTCCGCTCTGCTCTCGCGGACAGTTCGTTTGTTGACGAACGCCGGTGCGGTTGGCGGGCGGTCCTCGAGCTTCTTCGAAGGACGGTTGGACCTAGCTGATGAGCATCCTCCGGATGTAGTCTTGCAAGACCTGCGCGTGGCTCTCTCAGGCCGCTTCTCGTACGGCCACCACAACCGATTGGCCTCTTGGTGTCTTGTCTGCCCTACAACAACTCGTACCATCGATACCGTTCTGATTCGTTCCTACCACAACCGACAACAACCGACAACAACCGACAACAGTATCAGACAACAAACAGTACTTTGAATATTCCATCATGACAGACAACAAATTGACACCCATCACCGTCATTACAGGATTCTTGGGAGCAGGAAAGACCACGCTTGTCAATTACATCCTCAAGGAACAAAACGACTGGAAGATTTGTGTCTTGGAGAATGAGTTCGGGGAGGTTTCCATTGATGATGGACTCGGTACGTGACTTCGTGATCTTGGTAGGGAGGAGAGAATGGTGATGGTTGTATGCCCACACATGCTCAGGATGACTCACATCATGCCCCATGGCCCATGGCCTATCGCTCCTCTTTGTCTTGCTTCCAACCGTATCATCAACCACAGTCGCCGAATCCCTCGACTCCCCAGAGGATTTGATTACCATGGACAATGGTTGTGTCTGCTGCTCAGTTCGTGGAGATCTCGTACGTACCTTGGGACAGTTGTCCAAGCGTCGCAAGGAGTTTGATGCCATTTTGTTGGAAACCACGGGTTTGGCCGATCCCGCCCCCATTGTCTACACCATCCAGACCAACTCCAAAATGAGTGAGAACTATTACATCGATTCTATTGTCTGCTTGGCAGATGCCAAGCATATTCAACTTCATTTGGACGAGAAGAAGCCCGATGGATCCGTCAATGAGGCCTACCAACAAGTGGCCTTTGCCGATAAGATTCTTCTCAACAAGGTCGATTTGGTCACTGTCGAAGAAAAACAAGCACTCAAGGAGCGTTTGTCCAAGATCAACAAGTTCGCTGTCACCATTGAAACAGAAAAGAGTCGGGCACCTCTGGAAAAGATCTTGGGACTCAACTCCTTCAATATGGAGTCCATCTTGAATGTCGACCCGGACTTTTTCGAGACCATGGAAGGAGACTCCAAGCACAACTTGGAGGTTGTCCAAAGTGTGGGAATCCAATTCAAGGGAGAGTTGCATGCACAATGGTTCAATATCTTTATGAGTAAGTTGCGGCGGGGGGATGCTCTTGATATTACTCTTGTTGTTACTCTTGTTGTTACTCTTGTTGTTACTCTTGTTGTTGCCATTGCCAGTGGGTTTGTCAGGATGTCTCACCCCTCGTATGACGTTCCTTTGTTTCCGTCTCTACAGTGGACTTGCTCCGCGAACGTGCTGCGGATATCTACCGTTCCAAGGGATTGTTGGCCTTTCACGGCCAAGGAGATACCAAGTTTGTTTTCCAGGGCGTCCACGAACAAATCAACTTTGGTCCCGCCAAAGAGCCATGGAAGAAGGATGAGGAAAAGCTCAACAAGTTTGTCTTTATTGGAAAGGGATTGGATCGGGCTGAATTGACCAAGAGTCTGATGGAATGCCTTTACAAGTCGGAGGATCAAGCCAAGTAAAGATTAGTAGTTGGTTGCATGGTATGCCAAAAAGGACATTTCTGTAGATGTGTTGTATGATGATGTAATAACGTGGTAGAACCAGTAATGCCGTAGTAGAGGTACAGCTCTAGGGTTGGGTGTTGCCACTTGCCATCTCCAAATGTTGTATCCTCATGCAACTCGTATCTTGTTTCTAATGACATATTCTGTCTCTACGACCAGCCAGCCACTGATTGTCAAAACGTCAAGAACCACACGATAGGTTGGGATGGTCCTTTTGGCGCTACTACCACTTTTTGGATGACAAGACACGGTCAGGGCTGCTGCGTTGTTTGGTTGCTCTCCATGACGGCATCTGATCGCAAAAGGATTGACACTAGCGACACAAGTATCTACTATGCTAAAGAAAGACGATAGATGTGATAAAGGAAACAACAAAAACACTAAATAGGCAGTTGGTAGTATCCTCGCTAGTGGAGTTGCAGGCCATCATGTTCACCCTAGTAGTAGTACTGGTGTTCTTGGGGAAAGGGATAGACCTGCAGCCTAGGTGGAGGTATTGGTTCAAAATTGTCTCGAGGAGGGGGAGGAGCTTGGACTCCCAAATATAATGTCAAAACCCGGCAAGAATCTTGGAGATTCCGTTGCGAATTTGGTGGGAGATCCCGGAAGAATAAAAGGATTCCAAGCTCGTTGTCTTGGTGTCTCTTTAGATGCGATTGGGTACGGGTAGGGCCGTCAAACTTCTCCCACTCACTCGAGGATTGTGGATGAAGCTCTTGGAATAGGTCTTCTTGGGAAGGTCCGGGCAGACCTTGGTGGGGATAGCGCTCCATGCTTCACCGGTCACCTCACTCTGAAGGTGTTGCAACAGCAGTCTACGCTTGGCTCGTCGGAGACGACGGCTTAGTGATAAAGTATCCCTAGTCTCTTGAGATGGGTGTGTCAGATAATCTACTTGTGGATTGGAGCTATTCATTGTCGTATACTGGTCTGTGCGGTTTGTTGTTGTTGTTGCTGCAGCAATTGGCAGAGAAAATGTGAGTGAGGAGGGGGCGGCGGACAAGGGCCATACGCTACAACATGGCGAATGACGGTGCTTCTCTTCAAACGTGCAATGTCCTCGAGCATTTTGATTGGTTGCCAAATTGAACGATTCGAATTCGATCGATGCCCAAGAAGCGAATGCCACGTGTGAGGCGGCACTCGCGTGCGTACGCACTCCATGCACGTGCGACAAAAGGCATCCAATGGGTCGGAAGACTTCACTAAAACAAGCTACGACTAGCTCTAGTAGCACTCACAATTCACAGTGCTAATGGTGGTGGAGACAACAGGAATCTTATCGTATCATACAAGTCTATCGATACAAGTACAACAATAAGATGTGCGAGTACCTCACTCTACTCTAGCAGTGCTGTTGGATTGGAGGTGGAGGACCACCACCACCACAGATAGCAGGAGGAGGTGTGTCGTTGGGTCGGGTGGCATTCTTTCCGCTTCTTCCTAAACGCACCACATCATCCGTAATGTTGTGCTTCGTGTTGTGGTGGTTATCCTGTCCTTGTGCAACATAGCACAACTACTAGCGGTTCTTTTGTTCGGTAACAGTAACACTATCAAAAAGTCGTTGCCACTATAGTAACTTCAACTCCAGGATTCTTGGAACGAAGAATATTCGTTGCAAGACGACGCTAATGTCGAACGACATGACATTAATTTCTGTAGCAATGCTCTCAGCATCTTGTTCAAGAAATAAAATTCACTGAATTAGTTAGTTGGGGGTACGATCACGACGTCCCTGGTAAATCTTGGGCAGCCGGTAGTAGCTTCTTGTAGTACGAGGACTGTTGTTTTCAAGAACAACTGCAAATGACAAAGTCCTGATTGAAGTCAATACAACAACTATGATGCTTCCTTCCTTCGTCCTAATAGCACCTATTTCTTAGAATCAACTACAAAAATCCAAGTACGTTGTCGTGCTGTTGACGACCAACAACACCAGCCCACCTTCTATCAGTCGAGGTCAAATGAGGGTGTATTTCTCCGCCACGATAGAGCAGCAATGCTTGGCCTCAATGGTTCTACTACGAATACTGTCGATGACGCGTATAGGCAGCGCAACTTCAATCGTATATTACCTTGGCGATGGAAAACTTCCCCTTGACGGCAACAAGAAAAATTTGGAGTCGTGTGGATCAACACTTCTCCACCGCCATTGTTTATTCTTCTCTTTTGTCGGAGAGTGTCGCGACGAAGAACAAGTCGGAAGCTTTTTCTCATTCCGACAAGTCGAATTTGGAATGCCGACGTAGAAAGATACCAAGATACCTTTGGAGTGCGCACCTGTGTCACCTGTCGGCAATTGCGAACAAAATGTGGTGGTAGGAGGAGGTGAAGGTGTCTATGAGAACCGAACATCAGTGGATGGATGGACTGCTAAGGAGGCCTTAAATATCGTATTCGTAGCGGATAAGAAAAACTAGCGCATCTCGCTTGGGATCGATTATGATTGGCTAAACGGCTCGTTTCGTCACAAAGTGCGACACCGATCGGAGGGATGTGATTTGGATACTTTTTTCGTTGGATACTTTTTCTTCTTGGCTTTTCTTCGCATCACGTCTTCGCCTTGCATATCAATCAACTCATTATTTTTCTGGTTGCAGGAAACTATCTTCAGGTATCCTTTTTTTTCTTTGAGCAGTTTTTGACTAATCAACATGTCGTCGTCTAAGGAAGCCAACAAGAAGAAAAACCCTCTTTTGCACTTGCTTGCTGGAGGAGCTGCTGGACTTGTAGAGTCGTCCTGCTGCCACCCTCTCGACACCATCAAAACTCGAATGCAATTGAGAAAGACTTCTGTCGAGCCTAAGAAACCAAAGAACTCACTTGTCGAGCCTGCTGCTCCTGCTTCTCAAACCCTTAAAACTACTGCCACCATGCCCAAGGTCGGGGGAGCTGCCAAACTCCACGAGCCTGGATTTGCCCCCACTGGAGGTGCCTCCGCCGGTCACGCCAAGGTCACCGTCCAACCTACCAAGCCTGGAACTGTCTCCGCTCCTCTTGGACCTTGGGGAACTGCCAAGCGAATTGTCCAACGTGAGGGATTTTTTGCTCTCTACAAGGGACTTACTGCCGTTTACATGGGAATTGTTCCAAAAATGGCAATTCGTTTCCTCAGTTTCGAACAATACAAGGATGCCCTCAACGCCTACACTCCTCTAGGAAGGTCCACCACTGCTACTTTCACTGCTGGTTTGGCTGCCGGTTTGACAGAAGCCGTTCTTATTGTCACCCCTGCCGAGGTGTGCAAAATCAGAATGCAGTCTCAATACCACTCCATGGCCGACCCTGCTCAAATGCAACACCGCAAGTACAAAAATGTTTTCCAAACCGCCTTCACTATTGTTCGTGAAGAGGGTCTCGGAGCTTTGTACAAGGGTGTCGTCCCAACCATGTTGCGTCAAGGTTGCAACCAAGCTGTCAATTTCACTGGCTACAACTTGATCAAGCAACAAGTCGTCAAGTACCAAGAGAAGGAGCTTGCCCCTTACCAATCCCTCGTCATTGGAGGATTCAGTGGAGGTATGGGACCTTGCGTCAACAACCCCTTGGATGTTGTCAAGACACGTATGCAAAAGCAAGTCGTCCATGAAGGAAAGACTCCTAAGTACACAGGATTGGTCCAAGCGTGTGTGGTCATCGCTAAAGAAGAAGGATTTGGAGCTCTGTATAAGGGTCTTGTTCCTCGCTTGCTCCGTATCGTGCCTGGACAAGCTATCACATTCATGACATACGAATTTGTCAGTAAGCAACTGACTGCTTTCGGCATCCTCTAAACTTGTTGTTGGAGCCTTACCTGAGGCACTGCTAGTAGGAAAAAATGTACTCAAGCCGTTGATTTGTATTGTGATTCTTAGTTTTACTAATTCATATTGAATGTGCTCATCTTATTATGCTTCATGCTATGTTGCTCTTTGGCAACAGTTCCAGCCTTCGTCTGTGTTGTGCCAAGGGTCATTTGTCATTTTGCTAGTGTCCACAAAAAAACATTTCTCGATAGACCGACGTCCTATTGACCATGGTTGACCGATTTCGAGAGCCGTGGTTAATTTGACGTACTTTACGAAAAGATCAACTCCCCGATCTCTTGGAAGGTGTTTCGATGGAGGTTCAACAAGGGCGGCGTCATGGCGGTCGGACCAAAACTTGAAAAACTCATGGGGAAGCAAAAATTTCGGCAAAACGGAGAAGATGCACCAGCCGAGAATCGAACTCGGGGCCCAACGATGGCAACGTTGGATTTTACCACTAAACCACTGGTGCCTGATTCCAGTGACATGCTTTTGGTGTTGTATACACTAAGCAATGCATTTGTCAAAAGGGGGACAGTTAGAAGCATTGTGATTAGTTCCCAAGTGGGCAAGTCTGTATCAATGAAGGACATCCGTAATCGTAGGATGTATCTCTATTACCAGTATTTTTAGATTAATGTTCCAAAGCATCTCTTCACACCGTGCTTATCCCGGTGTTTGTTCGACCCTCGTCCTTCTCTTGAATGATTACAAATCGTCCAGTCACCAAGGAGCAGAAGCCAGGAGTCAAGGAAAATCGAGGTCGGGGCGACTCGTCGACAAATAGTTCCTCATGGCCAACATTCGAAACCACAGGCATGACGTGAGACCAAAAGATCCTAGAGTGCTGTTACATCTCTTCTGTGAAGACTGAACAACAATTGTTGTTCAAACTGGAATCTGCAAAACGATCACCCTTCACGGACGATTCGGACCAAAAGTTTCTCGAATGCACCAGCCGAGAATCGAACTCGGGGCCCAACGATGGCAACGTTGGATTTTACCACTAAACCACTGGTGCTTACCCATCTGCAAGTAGCTGGACTGCGAAAAGGCGGCGGGGCGGGGAAAAAGGGAAACACACTGCACCAGCCGAGAATCGAACTCGGGGCCCAACGATGGCAACGTTGGATTTTACCACTAAACCACTGGTGCTTGCCCATCTGCAAGTAGCTGGACTGCGAAAAGGCGGCGGGGTGGGGGAAAAAGGAAGTACACTGCACCAGCCGAGAATCGAACTCGGGGCCCAACGATGGCAACGTTGGATTTTACCACTAAACCACTGGTGCTTGACGTCATCATATATTTTTTGGTATTTAATGCAACTACAAGTACTTCATTTCATTAAGTAAATGATCTTACTTGAAGCTATGACCCCAAAATAGGCGATGACTTGTCGGCGGAAGCTGCTTGACGCCGCCCAATGAATGAACACAAGTAATGAGAATGTTGCATTAGTTTTGTCCAGGGATCCAACAACTCATCCTCTTTCTGATTCAACTGGCTGAAGCCCCCCTGGAACATACAATGGCAGGACGAGTAGGAGAACTACTAGACCTAAACGGCAAGCTCCGTGCTACGTCCAATTCATTGCGGCATCAGCTTGAAGAACGAGACGCCAAGATTGCAACTTTGGAGAAGAATTATATCACGCTTCAAAATGAACAACGAGCCGATGAACTCATGCTTCGGCGTCAGTTGATGGAGTGGCAAAAGCGAGCTCAGTCCTTCGAAAGACAAGTGACGGAACATAGACGAGAACTCAAGAATCAGGGCCGCGCCATGCAAGCAGACAAGATCGTGTTGAATCAAAGAGTGTCCGAGCTCCAAGGGGAAAATGAGCTCCTTTCCAGTAACTTGCAACGCCAAAGCGATGTATGGAAACATGAGAAGAGTATGCTGAAGAGGCAGGTACAATCTCTTGAATTTAAGGTGCAAGACCTAGAGGCAGAAGTCAAGGAACTAAGGGAGCAACCCCCTCAAGACACGTCGGAATCGTCGTCCGTGGAGGAGCCCTCCAACCATCAGGCCCTGCATCAGCCCAGTGTTCCTTCCGTGAAGAATTCTCTTCACACTCCTACTCGCAGATTTAGTAACAAAATTGACTATGATTACGAGACACCAGAGTCGCTGGTTGAGCGCATCCGCAAGGCCGAGACCACCATTGAGCAAAAGGAAGCGACGGAGGCGGAGCTTTCAGCCAAGGTTTATCAACTTACCCAGTCTTCTCAGAAATCACGACGCGAAGCTGAGCGTGCTCAAGAACAAGTTGAACTATTGCGAGTCTATTTGGACGTCAGCTTGTCCAACAAACCTAGTGAGGATAAGCAACTCCAGCAGAAAATTGTTCAGAACCTATCGAATCTGGAGCGAGAACAAATTCGACGGGAAATCGAACTGGAAGAAAAGAAAAAGCATACCGAGCGAATGCAGCATCAGCTGGAGGAAGAAAAGAGAGGTTTGGATTCCAGGCGGAAGGCTCGGATAGAGAAGGTCAGGAACTTCGAGCAATCCTTTTCTGAGTTGGTGGATTCATCCTCTGTCCGGTCCATGCGCAGTGTTGGTGCTATCTCGGGTCTTCCAACCGAAACCAACATGCCTAGGGAAATTCCACCGGTGGAACAACAGCCCCAGATTGATGTGAGTCATTTCAACAGGATGAAGGAAAAGTGTTCAACCTTGGAAGCGGATGTATCTCGGCTGAAAGAGGAGAACACGAGAGTAGTACGGGAACGCGATGATTCTGTGCAGGCTTGTGCAGCACTGCAACAAACATTGGTCACAGTGCAAGAGGAGTTGCAATCCACTGTGAAACATGCTCAAGATCTTCAACTGCAGGCAGAGCAAGAAAAGGAGGATCTGAGCACGCAGTTAAAACAAGCAATCGAAACCAGAGAGTCCACCCACGAAGATGACATTGCTAGAATAGAACGAGAGCGCGACTCTGCGACTGAGGTTTGTAGGGAGTTGGAGACTAGGCTTGCCACACAACAAGAGGAGTATGAAACAAGTTTGAAACACTCTCAAAAACTTCAATTGCAGGCAGAGCAACAAATAGAAGAACTCAGCCTACGTTTGAAGCAGACTCTTGAATCCCAAGAAGTTTCGAACAATGACGCTATGGCGAAGATCATACAGGAGCGAGATGCCATTGCGGAGACTTGCCGAGCACTCGAGTCTAGGCTTAGCACGCAACAGGAGGAGCATGAAACAATTATGAAGCACTTGCAAGATCTTCATCTTCAGGCCGAACAACACGCAGAAGAAATTCATTTGAAGTTGATGCATGAGCTCGAGAGTCGGGAATGCGTCCGTGAAGAAGTGGCCGAGCGCGGTGATGTCATTGCAAGTCAGTCTGGAAAGTTGGATGCTTTGGAAGCTCAGTTGAATGCTCAAGCAAGTCAAATTGAAGATGGCGTTTCAAAAGTTGCTACTCTAACCGAGGAGTTGGACACAGTTCTGGCGAAGAAGGAAGACGTGTCTTTGGAATTGGCTGATGCCGTAGAGGTGCAGAGGCTTCTTAGACATGAACTCAAGTCAAGTCGTGAGGAGCTGTCGGCAATCAAAAACGAGATGTCATCGTTGGAAAAAGAAAAGACATCACTTGTCAATGAGCTGCAAGAAGCAAGAGATGAAGTGGACGAGACCAGAAAGACCTCTTCACAAGATCTTGCCGACAAAGAAATGAAGTTGGAAGAATACCGCTCTCATGTCGACAGTCTCGAAGAGCAAGTTGAAAACCTAAAGGGAGAGATTCTTTTACTGCGAATAGAAATGGAGAATATCCGTCAAGAAGCAGATGTCTTGAAAATGACTCTTGAGCATGAAGAGAACCACATGGAAAGTGCTGGAGAGTTATCAGACGCTGCAGATTTCGCCCTTTCCGATGACATTGTGTTTTTGGGCGATGTAAATGAGTCATGCAGTAGCCCCGTCGCCGCTGCGATGGCTGATCTGACCCCAATGCCAGCGAGTCTTGAAGATGCAGTGCCACCAAGTGCTAGCATGAAGACACCTAGTGCTTCCGCTGAAAACTCGCCAAGTGGACCGCAGGTTGTTAGGCAAGTACCCAAATTCACTGCTGAGTTCTTTGGGGCTGGTTCCGTATCTTCAGACTCAAGTGTGTCGACACAAAGCTTCGGTGAAGATGACACACCCCTCCCAGTGTCGATGAAAGACTTAATAGCGTCATCAGAACCTGATGATGCTCCTGCAATCACTGTGGCCAAGCAGGCTCCTCGTTTCTCCGCAGATTTCTTCAAAATTGCGGATTCTGATTCAGACTCAAACTCTACTTCCAGCGCTTCGTCGTTTCCATTTGACCGAAACCTGATAGAAACGTTGGAGGTTGCCAGTCCTGAGTCCAGCGATGCCAAGACCATCTCGAAACAAGTCCCGAAGTTCTCGGCTGCCTTCTTCAAGATGGCCGATTCCGACTCGGGCTCGGACTCAGACTCTACTTCCAGCGCTTCATCGTCTCCATTTGACCGAAACCTGATAGAAACAGTGGAGGTTGCCAGTCCTGAGTCCAGCGATGCCAAGGGTATCGCGAAACAAGTCCCGAAGTTCTCTGCTGCCTTTTTCAAAATGGCGGATTCTGGCTCGGACTCAGACTCATCGTCGAGTGTCTCCTCGTCTCCGTTTGATCGAAATCTGATGGAAACAGTGGAGGTCGCCAGTCCCGAACGCAGTGATGATAAGGGTATCGCAAAGCAAGTCCCCAAGTTCTCAGCTGCCTTTTTCAAAATGGCAGATTCTGACTCAGGCTCAGACTCGGACTCTTCGTCGAGTGTCTCCTCTCCAAAATTGCAAGGAACTGTGGAGGTCGCCAATCCTGATTCCGGCGATGCCCAGGGTGTCGCAAAACAAGTCCCGAAGTTTTCAGCTGCATTCTTCAAAATGGGTTCGTCATCCTCAGACTCCTCTAGTGATGGATCGTCGAGTGGATACGGAAGTGAGAGCAGCAGCAATTGCGGCTTGTCAATCGAATCATCAACTTCGTGGGAAGCCCCAGATCTACCCTATCTGCTGAAGCAACTTGAAGAAGATACTCGGGCTCTACACACCACTGTTCCCTCAGAAGCTGAACAATCAAGTCTAGACTGGGTTCTTCCTGTATCATCGGTGTACAGAGCTACCGTATATACCAGTAATCAAGTTTCTGGAGTTGAACCGACAGAAGATTTCGAAGAAGCTAGCATAGACTGGGAAGAGGAAGTTGTCGCTCTTCGAAACAAAATTTTAGTACTTGAACACGATCATCGGAATCACCATATCGAACGAATGCTGGCCAAACAGGATACCGAACACGTGGTTGCTACTACAACTTTCTCCTCCACACTTGACATTGAGCAAGTCCGTGAAGACCTCGCAACAGCTCAATCAAAGATAGCGACCATCAGCACAGAAAAAGACATGCTACAGTCTGCCAATCTCGAATTGACGCATACGAAGAATATCCTGGTTGAGAAGCTAGACCTGGCAACTTCTCACTTGGAGGAGTTGCAACAGGCAAAAGCAGAGCATGAAGAGGGGCACCTTCTGCGGTC
>WXVQ01000007.1:0-26514 GCA_013372465.1 Nitzschia sp. Nitz4
TTTGGGTTTTGGGAATTTGGTACTATTTTAGGTTTGGTATTTCTAAATGCTCCCAATAATGCGTCGCGACGCAAAAAAATGCGTCGCGGTAATCAAAGCCTAGGTAGTTTCCGATGACTGGCAACTATTTAAGAAAAATGACCCTATGACTTTGTCATACAGCTTAAATATAATTTGCGTCATTTTAAGGCATGTCCCTGACTCTCCCCCTAGACTCACTAGTACTTAATTGTACGCAGTCCTACGGCACGTACGTTCTGGTAGGAAAATAGTCCATCATTATTAGGTAGTCGTTGAGGGGTAGATTCTCCTACTACTAGTAGTAGCAGACGCTGCCCATCCTCGCTGCCGACGTCGCCAAAACGAATCAGCACATTATTACCTCTCGTGGTATTTCTTGAATCACTTCGCAGATTTCGGGTTAGTTCTGTTCTTCTTTGAAATGCGTTTCTCAGTTGCGACCGCGGCACTTCTGGCTCAGATTTTCCCGACATCGCTAGCAGATGAGAATATAAGCCGTGACCAAAATACTAAAAGTGTTTCCGAACTACCGTTTGGTCACCATAACCATTCCTTTCTGAAAAGGGATCAGCAACCTGTTTTTGATAGGACCTCCCGAAGCATTCTTCGCGGAGCACGACGTGATGCACCAGGTGTCGCTGGTTTTGGTGCCAAAGGTGGTGGAAGAGGCAAGAGAAAGAACAAATCTGGCACCAACCTAATGGAAAGCTTGACACTGGCCAAGAAAATGGGTGTCGCCTCACCTGTTGTTGTTGAATCTGCCTCGTCGTCAGCGCAATACAATGAGTGTACGCCAGATGTCGGAATTCTGGGATGTGATGCTGGCTTGTTTTGTAGAAGAGATAGTTCATCCTCTCTTGGAGGTTTCTGCACTTCTATGAATGAGATACAGATGAGAACTGACGGAAGGCACCTTCAAGCAGCTCTACCTTATGTCGGCTACTACTACTGTGAACTGCTTGAGGGATACTACGATTGCCAATGTGAGGATTGGAACCCAAATTCCGGTGTCGGTAGTCTCACATGCAACTTTTATGAAGGATATTGCCTATGCCCCGAAGTTTGTTACGATGTTGTTGCTACTTCTTATTCCAACAGTGACGGTCTAAATTGGGAGTACACGTATTGCTATATTTTCAACTCGCCCTATTCCCAAGAGTTTTGCGGGACTGCTCGGAGTGATTATTCATGTGAGATAGCATTGGATGGTACAGCATGTACTTCTTGTGAATGGGCGTCCTCTTGTGGCTATTTCAACTGTGAAAACATCGGTTTGGGTACTGGGGATTTCTGTAATCGCGATCTTGTCATCCCAATTTGGGAAAAATGTGACGAGACCCAGTCCCCAACCACAGCACCGGTACCACCTCCAACCCCAGCTCCTGTTCCCCCTCCTACCAACACCCCAACCACAGCCCCTACTCCCCTTCCGACCAACGCACCAGTCCCTTCTCCCACAAATGCGCCTGTGCCTGCACCGACACCAGCGCCTGTTCCTCCACCTCCAACCAAGGCGCCAGTTCCAGCTCCCACGATTGCAGCGACTGTATCACCAGCCCCTAGCACATCTCCTGCTGATGTATGTCTTGGATTTCATGCAGAGTGTCAACTAAGTTCTGACTGCTGCTCCAATCGTTGCGTGCTTTCCGAATGTCAAAAAGCTGTTCCCCAAACAAGAGCCAAACTCTCCGAAGGCCGCGGGGGTGCTGCTGGGGCTGCCAAGTTGAGTGGCACACGAAGCCTCCAACAGCCACGAGGGTCCGTACGAGGATTATAAGGTAGTATCATTTGAAGGCGTTTGTCTGCACCGCTCCTCGTATAGGTACAGTTATTCTGTATCATCGGTAGAAACCACCTGGCTTTCGTCATCTTCTATGTTTCTTCTTCCCTGTTCCGGAACAACAACGCATGCATCTTCTCCCAACAAGGAAGAAAAATACAGCGACACTAGGAAAGAAGGAAATGGCAACTTGGATTCCCATGCTTGTTGGGTCGTTGTCATTTAATGGCAACCCCTGACTTTGGGGAATGTTCAACTGTTCTGTTGTTCCATAAGCTCCGTTTCCATGCACAGCCCTGTTGCTCCTAACTACTGCAATTTTATCAACCTGATGGTCTTTTATGATGAAATCCCCCCATCTGTGTGCCGCTAATGCAAAATGCACTTCTTCAAAATTGTCAATTCAGTCAAGAAGTGATTTCAAAGATTGAAGCTCCTCCTTCAACGATGCACTCCTAACTTCAAATTCGAACTTTTCATCTGGTTTCACTCTCAGAAATCTGCTCATGTTGTCGATGCAGGCGCGTGGTGATCTTGTGCACTTCTCGTTGCTCATCCACAATACTTCAGAGGCATGTTCAATAGCCCAAACATCTGCAGCATGGTCATTGTATTCCATCCATTCAATTGAACCATGCCTTCAATTGAGACGTTTATTGCTGCACTTGTTGCTTGGTGAGCCGGCAGCAATGTTGACATGAACCTTTCAAACAGATTTTCATGCTTGAATCAAATGATTTTGTTTCCAGCTACTGCGGTCTCGTGCAAGGTTGAAAGAGGGGCCTGTGTCCTTTGAGACCGTCCACTTTCGATATTGATCCAATTGCTGTAAACCATCAGGCCTTTGATAAATATCAACTATGTTGTGAATGTACTTGCATATGTAGCTACTCTATACCGCAGTTGTATATATACTCATTATATGTGGGGTCCAAATGGTCTTTCGTAGCTCAGTGGCTAGAGCTGCACTGATCAGAGATTTCGAGTCCCAGCGGTAGCACCATTTTGGATTACCCGATATCACAGATATGGAGACAGTGGCACCACATTTGATGAACACTACTGATGGAAGCCAGTTCCATGTGTTTCTTGGTAGGTTGTAGAGGAGGCAATTCTAACAGGCGTTGTCATTGGTGGACGCTACATTGCTTCACCCTATTGCGGAGCAAAAGATAAAAGGCTTCTTAACATCCATGCCCGCTGGGAATACTGAGTTCATGATACATATCAACTATGCCACTGTCACCAACAGTGACTATTCCCACTCAGCAATAGCAACCTGAGACTCCTGCACATACCTCCCCCCGAAATAGCACTGAGCAAACAACTATGGATGCCCAGCGTTTCCTCGCTGGTACCCACAAAAATCTGAGGAACAATTGGTGGCAAAAGTCGACAAACCAGTAGTTCATGATGGAAGCGTCAGTCCTTTCTAGTAGTAGGTTAGTACTAAAGTAATATCAAGAACTCAGGGCGCGAGTTTTACTTTCCACTCATCATGACAGAAGCATCAACATCCTTGCCCGTGTTGAGCATTCTTGGGTGAGCCACCAAGGCGTCATCAATGTTACCGTAACGACTAGTGTACTTCTTGTACCACTCGACAGTGGCCTTCAGGCCTTCTTCCCAACTCATCTCTTCTTCCCAGCCCAGGTCATGCAGCTTCTGGCTGTTGATGGTGTATCGCAAATCATTAAACTTGCGGTCAGGTACGAATGTTAGCCACTTGTCTTCCTCCTTGTCCAATCCAAAAGTCTTCAACAACTGTCTCGCAACCTCAATGTTAGGAACCTCGTTCTTTCCCCCAATGTTGTAAATTTGTCCAGGCTCTCCTTTGTGAAGAATGACATCAAAGGCACGTGCAACATCTTCGACGAACAAAAAGTTTCGTGTGTTGGAGCCGTCTCCGTGCAAGGTAAGCTTCATTCCCTTCATCAATTGATTGGTGAACTTGGGAATCAACTTTTCCGGGAATTGGTGAGGTCCGTAGACGTTGTTTCCTCGGGTGATGAGGCAAGGGACCTTGAAAGAGCGGAAATAGGATTTGACCAAGAACTCAGCTCCGGCCTTCGTAGCAGCATAAGGGTTGGTTGGCTCCAAAACGTGCTCTTCCGACATTGGATCAGTTTCAAAGTTCTCACCCTCTCCATAGACCTCATCGGTGGAAACATGGACAAAACGCTTGATGGTTTCGCAAACCTTGGCACTCTCCAACAACACGTGAGTTCCATAAATGTTCGAGTGGGTGAAGGCAAAGGAGTTTCCGAATGAGTTATCGACGTGTGTCTGGGCAGCGAAATGCAAGATAGTGTCAATCTTTTCTTCTCTGAGGACGTAGGCAACGAGATCTGCCGTCGCAATGTCTCCCTTGATGAACTTGTAGTTTGGCAACTCTTCAAGCTCGGACAAATTCTCTAGACAGGAGCAGTAGTCAAGTCGGTCATAAACGACAACGTTGTACTGGGGATACTTCTTACAAAGAAGGATGGCCACATGGGAAGCAATGAAACCTATGAGCCACAAAAAAAGGGGCCATGAGATTCCGCCCAAGACATACAAAAGTCACACGGGTCATTTGCAGTTCTTTCCAGCGAGCGTTGTCACTCACCTGCTCCACCAGTGAGGAGAATATTCTTTGGCTCGTAGAGCTCCACCTTGGTCTTTTTTGCTGCTGGTTCACTCATGGTTGATGGTCACAAAGTCTTCCAGATGTTGGGTGGATAGAGGACGAGATGATGTGCGCTGTTATGCCAATCAGCGGGGAGACAAAGACTTTTTGTAGCATGTATCCAACGGACATAGGTGCAAAGATTCCTACAAGTCGCCACAGATTAGACCCACACGACTTACCCACGATTGGGGAATCAAAATGGGAACATGATTGAAATCGATCGACGTCAAAGGAACCTCCCATTGCATGAAACAAAAGGTAGTCCTGCAATACACCTCTTGTAGTATTGGTACCAACTATTTTTACTCACTGAAGTAGGTGACACGTTGATTTTTTACCGCAGTTTTCTCGATAGACTCAGTGCATTTCGGCTGACGTCATCCTAGTTGTTGTCCGGTCTTGGAATGACCCGGAATTGGGAATTGATGAATACCAAGCTTCTCTAGTTCTGGCTACTCGTAGCTGGAGAGTGTGTCTATAAGCAAAAATAGTGATTGAAAAGGAAGGGCCAACAAAGGACAATGACATCGCTGCGGGTCGTTCCTACTCCAGCAGAGACGGTGGCAGTGGATGAAGGATCTCTCACTGTAAATTCACAACCAAGAGTTCTTCCGACAAGTCCGGAAGGTTTCCCTTCCTTTCCTTCCATGGAGTCACTTCAGTCCATGTTGAGCACAAATGTCCCGCTGGTCGCATGTGCTCTTCTAGCTTCACTGACAACGGGTGGGGTCTCCTATGCCTTCGGTCTGTACGGAAACGCCTTGAAGAAAAACCTGCACCTCACACAGGCGCAATTGGAGACCATCAGCAGTGCCACATTCGTCGCTGGCTTGTTCAGCTGGGTGCCTGGAATGTTTGTGGATCGTTTTGGTTTCAGGTTGGGAGTGTCGCTCGGTGGAGCGTCCGGAGCAACGTCTGTCATGATCTACTGGGCTGTTGCAACCAAGTACATTCCCTTCGCCAGCACAGAGTTCATTGTTGCTTTGCTTTCTTTTCTTGGTGTCACAACCTTTCTGTCTTGTGCTCTTGTCACTGGATCTGTATTTAAAATTATCAGTTGTAATTGTGGGCCAGGAACCAAAGGAAGTGCTGTTGGTATTGCCAAGGGATACGTCGGTCTGGGGTCAGGTGTCTACGCGTGTCTCTTTGAATCTATACGCTCGCCGTCCACTTCGGACTTGGACTTTTTGCCCATGTGTGCATTCTTCTTTCTTGCTGCGGCGTCGCTTCCCAGTTGGTTTGTTCTTCCAGACAAAAACAATGAGTTGAGAGGATTTCGAGATGCCTTTACGCCGCGACACTTTCAAGTGCTTTATTTTTCCCTGTGTTCTCTTGCAGTCGCCATTGTTGGGCGAAGTATCGCAGGCTTGGTCCGCACGGCTAACTCGCAGGATTCTGACACCACACCCAATTATGCATTTGCTTTCATTGTGTTCGTGTTGTGGTGGGGACCGATCATTGGTCAGGTACTTTTGCCCGTTGGTTCACGAGGCGGCCCTGATATGGATCACGAGGAGCTGGATGCCCTTCTCCAAGAGTCGGATAGAGAACTCAATACACAAGGAGTACTTACTGCAGAAACAGAGATGGAACCCGTTAGCAACCTGCTGGAAGACGAGGAGGAGTTTATCGATGACCCAGTGGTTGGGGTCGGGTCGGAAGAAGAGCACGGTGTTTTGGTAGACAGGAACTTGCAACAAATGTTGCGATCTCCCACTGCTTGGCTTCTCCTTTGGACCACGACTATCCTCGTGGGTGGAGGTATAGTCGAAACGAACAACCTTGGGCAAATGGTGGAATCATTGCACTTCCCCTCTGTGGTCACGCCTGCCAGTCTATCGCTCTTCTCGGTTTCCCAATCGGCGGGAAGAGTTGCCACTGGTGCGATCTCGGAAGCTGCCCTTCGCTTCAACACCAAGCAATGTGGCCTTGAAAAAGGTATCCCTCGGCCATTCTTTCTTGCCGTCGCGAGTATGGTAGGTGTCATTGCTCATCTGTTGTTGGCCGTGAGTTCGGAAGAATTCTTCTTTGTAGTTGGCATTGCCTTGTCCGGTTTTGCTTTTGGAAGTGCCTGGCCCATGATGGTTCTTATGGTCGGTGAAATATATGGCACCCGAAACCTTGCTGCCAACTACATGTTTTTTGACGGCTTCACATCGGCAGCCGGAACGGTTATGCTATCCAAGATTTTGACACAAGCCGTTTATGACAGTCACACCGATGCGCATGACGCAGTCGACGATGATGCGATGACTTGCTTTGGAGGCGGTTGTTTCCGATTGACACATGTAGTGATTGCGTTGCTATCCGCTTCAGGTATCGTTTCAAGTCTCATGTTGCAACGAGCTACACTACATGTATACGAAGATTCCAATCGTCATCATTAAGTAAACCATTTACGAATGGGCGCTATCAATCAAAGGGGTCTGTGTTTGCATCTCCCCAATCATCATCGAGATCAAAGCTTTGAGTGGATGCCTTGGAGTTCTTGGTGGTGCGACGTTGCGGTTGCCTCTTAGAGCGAGAACTGCTCTTGCTTGCAACTTCAAAGTCGTCTGAGTCTTCATCCAAAGAATAATTGGTAGGTTTTCTTTTTCTAGTAGTAGGTACCGCTTTGGCAGACTTGGGCATGGACTCTTCGTCAGAAGAATCATTGTAGGATACCGCAGTCTTGGTGACCGCTCGTCTTCGACGCGCAGGTGCTGGAGCCTGCGACTGTCGATTGTCCTCGTCACTTTGTGATCGACGCGGAAGAGCGCGTTTGTTGCTTCGTTTTGGGGGGCTAGGGGGCCTGACCGGTACAGATTCTTCTTCATCGTCGTCTTCAATGTCATCCTGTTCCATGTTATCATCTGGAGGTGCTCGCCCAACAGGAGTCTCCGCTTCGTTCCCTTCTTCTGACACTCCACGATTTGTTGGACCATTCAGGTTCCCCTGCCTTATCAGAACGGATTGTTGCTTACCAAGCAATGTAGTTACGACTTCGGAAATGGCTTGGGCTTGCTGCTTTTCTACATAGTGATTGAGTGCAGTGGCAATACGCTTTTCGTCGAGAAGCTCCAGCTTTCGATCTGGAAGGTCCAGTTCTTGCACCACCAAGTCTTCAATGTTCATTTCTTCTAGGACATCTGGGGCAATGGGCTGAGTCGAAGTGACAGCGGCAGGTGCTCTAGTAGACGTTGCTTTTTTGCGAGAAAAGAGAAGAATATCCGTCTGCGACAGGATGTAGTTGTAGGTGGGGTCAGCAAACGCGTCCCAAGGTCCAGACAGAGATAGCACCCAATCTAAACACTTACTACATTGGCAACCTTTCCCACAAAATGAGCTCCAAATCTTTGATTATTGAGTGCCGCGAATCCAGCATGTTCCACCTTGAGCCGGACTAGGACTTCTTCCGGCTTGTCCATCTGATTGGAGAGCGGGTTCTGTTCGAGGGATGCAAGCACATTGGCGTTGTCCTTGGCAGCTTGCTCTAGTTCCTGTCGCTTTTCAGTGGCATCATGGACCAGAACCTCGACTCGTTCCATGAGTATTTGTTTGATCTTTTGCTCAATCTTGGGGTCTTCGGGATCGAGACGGTGGTCGGCAAGGGAAAGCTCTCCCAAGGTAAAGGAACGCACTTGAGTTAATGGAATGGGTGCCAGACGAAACGCTTGACCACGAACATCCAAGATTCCAATATGTTTCCGCGTGGCTTCACCTGGGACCAAACTTGTAGCGACGGAAGAACCAGGTTGAGTGATACGAAAGGTTCCAACGACAGATTCCTGGGGTTCGATGCAACACTCATGCTCGTGACCCCAACACACGAGATCCATCCATTCTGGAATCATAGTTTCTTGAATGCAATTCTTGGTGCCTCGACCACGATCTCGATTCTGATGCAAAGCAAACAAGTTGAAAAACTGAGGTGCCGATGGGTCCGAAGACTGTTCGGGTCGCAAGAATTTAAGATTGTTGGACTGCCACATACGATGGAGGCGTTCGTCTCGCATTGACCCCAAAGCATAGAGCGCCAAATGCGTAGAACCCTTTTGCATAAGAATAGGAGAAACTTCAATGTGACTGATCTCCTCTTGACGGCCAATGTAGTTGACCAAGTTGGCACAATCCAAGAGATCCAAAGCGGCATACAACTCAGTGCCTTCTCGACTTGGGTCGTCATGATTGCCATGGATACTCATGACAGGCAAATCGACCGAGTAAAATGGATTGCGATAGTTGACTTGACCTTGGCGAAATAGTGCAGATTCGTCTCCCAAGACTTGAATGCGAATAGGGTTTGGACCCATACAGTAGTTCCGAAAGATAGTCATTGCCTTGTACATGGTGCGCCGACTTGGTTTGTTTTCATGAAACAGATCTCCAGCTAGAAGGACCATGTCACACTCGTAGTGACGAGCCAAAAAGAGAATTTCTTCTAGAGCAGCAAAGGAATCATTTCCACGCACTGCATCCCCTTCAGCGTAGCCTAAATGGCAATCGGTGGCCACACAGATTCTAATAGTATCCTCGTCTGCTGTTTCAATGGACGTTGTCATGGTGATCACGATTGAGTTGCTGGGCTTGTATTATGTCCACGACTATATGATGTACCAGGTAAGGAAACTACCGGTATCTCTAGGTCTCTAGACTAGAGCGAACAGATAGTGGACAACAACTGTTGCAGACACGGCAAGAGTGGCAGCAATCCTCGAACTTTCGTGCCGAGCCGCCAAGACTCCGACGACCCATTCTGGGAAGGAGTTGTGACGTCACTCGTACTACAGACAGACTCAAGCTAAGTCTACTCCCGGCTCCCTGGACGTGTTGGTGTGTGGTGGTCGCAACCGGCTGTCATACTCGTAGTTGCACCATAGCTTCGAGTACTTGCTAGCTTTACCTGTACTTCACCAACCTTCTTTTTTATCCAGCAGCAAGTCATCCATCAATCACATCGTTATCGAAATGAGTGAAGCAGTAGTTGAGAAGAGTTCTTCTCAAGATGTGATTCCACAAGCAGACATGAGTTTGTTGTCCATTACCGATGGAGAGAATGGCCGTGGAATTCCTTTTGTCAAGTTCATTGACGACGTAGATGCCTTTTCCAATGCTTTCGATCCGCCAGCAAGTGCTGAATTGATGATTGGCGCTTATTCGGAACTTCATTCCAAATTCAAGACGTTCGAAACCAGTTTGACACAAAAGAGTGAGTAACAATGGCTGGCAGCATGTCATGAGGGAAAATTCATTTTTCCAGCAACGGAACGGCACAACTTACACATTCGTACTCTTTATATACCACGCAGAATCCAACTACCAAGTGAAGATTCCCGATCTTGAAAAATCGCTTGCGCTGGTCAAGAACCTTCAATCCAAAAAGGAATCTGATGACAAGACCATTGCCCGATACAATCTTGCCGACAACGTCTATGGTAAGGCAGAAATTGACTGTTCCGAAGGCATTGTGAACTTGTGGCTTGGAGCCAATGTCATGTTGGAATACACATACGAGGAAGCAATTGATTTCTTGACCCAGAATTTGGATACAGCACGGAAGGAGTCAACGACAGTCAAGGAAGACCTTGCATTTGTGAGGGATCAAATTGTCACGTCGGAAGTTAGCATGACCCGCATTTTCAATTGGGATGTCCGAAAGAGGCGCGCACAAGGTAAAGAATAAACTACTATTAGTATCTGACTGTGTGTACGTTTTTGAATGCCTACTACAAATCATATTTACTGAGCTGCAGCCGCTCGTCCTCCGCCACTCTTCTTCATCCATACACCTACAATTTCCAATGTAGGATCGTTGACTCGACTGTGACCATCAAGAAATTCCTCCGTCAATTGAGCACAGCCCCATACCTCCAGTTTCACAAATTGAGGCCCAATCTTGGAAACCAAATAACCTAGACCTTGGTCTGTGATGCCAGGACAATAGCTAACATTGAGTGTTGTCAAAACCTGAGAGGAAGTTTGCACCAACTGCTCTAGCATGGCATCAGTCACTTGTGTCGAACCCTGCACGTTCAATTGGGACAGTCCTGCCCCAGAGGGCCGGTAGGAAGTTTCTTCCTCTCCCTCCATGGTAGTATTGGAGGTGTAGGAAGTGACCAGTTCTATGAGCTCGTCGGACACTGACCCATGTTGACACGAATTCAGCTCCAAGAGTTTCAGCTTGGGTGGAGGAGAGAGTCCCGCCAGAGGTTGCGTAAAGAGAGTGATGAGCCCTTCTTTGGTTAGCTGTGTCAATCCATTCATGGACAAGGCTCGTAGATTCACGCTGAATCGACGAATGGCAGACAAGGTAACATCCGTAATGTTGTGGTTGTGACTGATGCTGAGCGTCTCCAGAGACTCACCCGTCGTTTGCAAAAAGTCAGACAAGATATTGTCGGCGAGGGCACCCATGGAATTCAGGGTTAGGCTCTTGACATTTTGAATTGCTTTAGAGGTTGCCAGATGGCTCAGAGCTGAATCAGGGAAGCAAAGTTCAACTAGGGAAAGTTCCAGGAGATTGGGTAGATCACCAACTGCAGATGCAACAGCGTCCTTGATGTTGGGGCAGGTATCAAAGGAAACAGATTGAAGGGTTGGATTGGAGCGGATCAGTTCTGCCGCCAATGAATCATCCAAGAGATAGGCTCCAGCAATGGAGAGACAGACAAGCCGCTCCATCTGAATGAGTGGTTTGATGCTGAGGGGACCAAATGCCCGACCTGCGTGAGTGAGAATGAGGTATTGCAAATGAGGCAACTTTTCCAAGGTTTCCGCCATGACTGCTTGAGGAATACCAGAACAATCCACAATTTCCAAGGTTTCAATGGTTGGTTCAATGAGGGCTTGAAAGGCCTTGGCATCCAATTGGTTTCTGGCCACCAGTTCTACACGTTGCAATTTAGAGTCAGAATGGAGATTGTACCAAAACAGAAACGACACATATATGCATACACACCTTTGGCAATGGACACCCGAATGTCATTCTCAATGGTTCCCAGTGTTTCGACATATTCAAAATTGGTGACAAGATAGTCAACACAGAGATCGAAGAGTGAAGGGACACTGGATTGTGCTTTTTTCTGGACATCCACTCGTCGTTGACGCTTGGCATAGATGGAAGATGGTTCCTGAGCTGGGAGGTTGCTCTTCCAGGCAAGAGAGGGACGAGAGAATGCCGAGTTTTGATGATCAACGTCTTTCATCAAGTCATCCAATGGATGGGCGGGCTGCTCTTCGATTTCTTCCAGTCTCCTTTTTCGCTCTTCTTCTCTCTTGACAATCATCTGCCGAGCAATACTCCAAGGTCCACACCAGCCCTCATCTTCTTCTTGCGCACGTACATTGGCTCTGACTCCAAAAGGAGTGGAAGACACTGCACTTTTCTTGCGGTCTGCATGTTGCAGCTTGAGTGTCTTCCTTTGTTCTGGTCGTGCCAAAGTGGCAGCTACCCTTTCGGCTACAGCACGCTGTCGCTCTCGCACATGGACAGCGACACTCCGGCCTTGAGCCTGTGGTTCATCACCTTGGTGTGATTGAGACCTTCTTCCTCTTGCCATGGTACCAACGTGTGTGTTGTCCGGGATGAGACAGCGATTCTCGAGGCCGCTGGAATTTGCCTCCGACGACAACCGGAAAGACTAACTTAGGCGGATTCCATCGGCACGCAGTTCTTGGGATTTTTGGAGAAAGCAGACGGGTCAAACATTTCTGAGCTTGTGAGTGCTTTGCTTGCCAAGCAACAAGCTCTTCGTCTCATGACGGATGGCATTGCAATGGGTTCTGCTAAGTGAGGTCGTGTGATGTGCCCTCTTGCCGTTCGTGACCCTGGGAATAGTGCTGCAAAAACTGTCATCACAGAATGATGTTACAACGAAAGTGTTCCGACGTCCATGTCCAGGTCCGAAGATGTACTCCTCCTCGGGGACGTTGCGACGATTGGGTCACATCACGTCGACCAAGACCCCCAAGGCATCCTTTCTGAGCTCATGTTTGGAAAGAGGTTGAAATGCCACAAATCATGGGCGCACAGAACGCAGGAAGTCTATCAACGCAACTACTATTTCTACTAACGTAGTGGGAGTCATCAATCAACATCACTGAACTAAAATCATCGTCTTTGTCTTTTATTCCTGCGCACGACAGATTCCATTTGCTCCAATGCAGCTTTGCGGTTTTTCTTGGTGAAGTTCTTGCCGTCCAATGGTACAAAAGCGTATGGATCGAGCTTTTGCCCTTTCCGCTTGACATCTCCGCCTGCCTTCTTCGATCTGTAGTTGGCTCCAAGTCGTACCTTCTTCGATTTGTTGTTCTTGGGTGCTTGCCCCTTGGACGGCGCTGACTCGGCAGCGGGAATCATATCCTCTGAAATGGGAGTGGGTTGTTGTTCCTTGAACACCAACTGTCCAGCCTCGTTGAACATGAATTCATCCTCCGATTCGCTGTCTCCGTCATCGTTATGATCGACCACTCGTTTCGTGAGATTGTCAACATCAAACTCAGCACCGGTGGTATCATTCTTGATGCGAAGCTGGTAGCTTGAATCTGCAGTCCGCTTTCGCTTGGACATCACACTTTGTTGCATCGTCTTTCGAGTGAAGGCACTAACCAGAGTGCGCCCATCATCCGAATCCTCCTCATCTGAAGCCAACATGTCCTCAAAGTCGTCGTTCTCTTGCAGCTTATGGGTTCCCTTCTCCTTTTGACGGGCTGTTCTGTCGGATAGTCTCTTCATGTGCTTGAGCAAACGCGACTCGCTTGAGGGGACCAGTGGGAACAAGAAGTCATACCCAAACAGACGAACCAACTTCTTCAAGATAATCTTGATCTTGGCTCGAAATCGATCCTTTCCACGGTGGTACTTCAAAAGACTATTGAGTATATCGGGAGTCAACTCCCTTAGGCTGTCCAAAGGACACACAGAGACGGCAACGCGAACGAATCCAACGACACTCTTGCACACTTCCCTGGATGGATCATCGGACAAAAGTAGCACTGTACGAAGCAACGAAGGGAACAGCTCCAACACTCTAGGGTCGCTGCCCTTGTCATGATGGAGCAGCTTTGATAGTGCCAGTACAGCAGCTGATCTCATGTGACTTGTTTCACTTGCCACGGCCGCCGTAACAGACTTGATCAAGAATACGTTGTCATCGTGAACGTTGGCAAGAGACAACAGTAGTTTGTATGCTCCTTCTCGTGTCCGTTTGTTGGAATCTTTGAGACAAAGGAGCGTCTCCCCGAGAAAAGCAACAAAAATTGTCTGATCGATCTTGCCACTATCTCCAAGAACGTTAACCATGGATTGCAAGCAACGGATGCGCATGGTCCTGGCAGAGATCTGCGAGGTGGTACTGGCCGAAGTTAGGAGTTCAGTGAGCTCTTGGAGCCTTCCTGCCGACGTAACAAATTCCCTCAAATTGCACAATTCGGAAAGGACCTTGTACGCTCGCTTTTGAACTTGAGGTGGCGTTTCATCGGTTCGAACAAGAGGCTTCAACGACCGATACAGCAGCACAACACTCTTCTCGTCGAGTCCTCCTGACACTACCAGTGCATGAGACAAGGAAAGCAAAGCACACATCTTATCGGAGCTGTCACTTTGGGATTGAGAAGCCTCCAATAGCCTTTGGATCAACTTAGTAAACAGTCGTTCCAGCAAAGCTGCAGGGGCGAATTGCGCCAAAGAAGATATGGCTGTGGTAATTGATTCAACCTGCGACGATGCTTGAGCTGTGGCGGTGTCCCTATCCTCCGATGGTTGCTCGGAGTCGTACAAATCATTCACAATCTTAAAAAGAGAAGGCAACATAGCCTCGGCCAAACGGACAACACTTTCAACGTCTCCTTCCTGACCCACAAACCCATCACTCTCCATCTCCACATCGTTCTCTTGCCGTTCCTTCAATCTTTTACAAATGGCTTCAATACCTCGCGAAATAGAAATCTGTGACCACATGAGGTGAATCATTCAAGAAGAATGGATCTTCAAATGTCGGTCGCACTTACCACAATGAGGGGATATCGTTTGTCTTTTAGTGCCCGAACGGCAATTGGGGCAAATTTGGGTAGAGCTTCGGCTAAATCAGTTGGATCACTAGCAATGGCTGGAAGCAACGACCACAAATCCGAAACAAGGCTGCGCAGGATGACCGAGTCAGCGAATTTCTCCACGGCAAGAGTATCCAATTGCCGTGCCATTTGTAGAACGTCGTCGATGAAAAAAGAGAGCCTGGCACTTGGACAGCTGGATCCAGCTTGACGCATGAGCTTGAGGACCCATGCCCCATGCGCGTGACGTTTGGCTGTAGAAAACAAACAAATGAACATGAGAATATTAACGGTAAACAAGAACAGGTAAGGTGAATGCTGAACCAAGAAACGTACGATATACGCTGTCGACCGAAAAGTTGATCCACTTCCAGAATGCCTCAATTCCAACACCTTGCACAATGGTGGAGACGGCTTCTTCCAAGATCTGTGTAGAGGGGCTTTCTGGGTCGATTTTGGACCGGAGCTGTACCATAGCATTGGTGTACTCCTTGGCAACTCTGTTTTCAAAGGATGACTGGACAATGAGGAGGCTTAAACTCTGTAATGGTCCCTTCCAAATAGCCTCGGCGGACAACTCCAATGCTGCCTTGAAAGGAGGCAGACAAGCTTGGCAACACTTATTATACAACGCCTCGTTTTGGGAACGAATGTCAGGAAGCTCGACGCGGAAAAGCTGAGAAAGCTCGGAAAACAAACCTTCCGAAATGGCCGAGCGTCTCTCAGGGTCAACGAGGAAGGTGGATAGTTTGAAGAGTTGAATCGTCAGCAAGGGCAAAAGTTTGCAACCCTTTTCGGGGTCACTTCGGAGAAGTCTCTGAATGGCAGAAAGTTCGACGAGACCAAAGGCCATGAGACGATCGTGGGTCGAATCCATATCCCGGTTGTCTACCAGAAGACTAGTATTGGCTTGCAAGAAGGTGGCCAAGACACGGGCAGCAAACAGCTCAATTTCAGTGGATGTGCTCTCTTCTTGGAGCATGGCCAAGAGACAAGCAAGGAGCCCATTCAACAATAGAGAACGAGACGTCTGACCCGACTGTTGCAAAAAGGCAATGAAAACTCCGGTAATCTTTTCTCCCATTTTGGAATAATCAAGACGAATGGCCGCCACTTGAAGGAAAGGAAGCATATCCATGAGCTCTTTGCACTTGGCTTCGGTGGGGCGATCGGTGGTGACAGCATTCAAAGGAGCGGTGATGAATTCGTTGAGAGTTTTTCGGACAACCTTGTGACATTGAGCAGTTAGTAAGCCTAGCAACTCATCTCGGGTAGTCTTTTTGACTCGTGCACGCCGATCATGGAATAGACGCAGCAAGGTTGCAGTCAAAAACGTTTTGAGATAGGCGTCACCCACGTTTTCGGAGGAGGAGACAGCTAGGATCAAGGCAGCAGATGCCTTGCTGGTTCGACAGAGAATAGAAGTGGCAGGACCAAGATCATCTAGAGTTTCAGAACCAAGAGTTGCATTCATCATACCACGAAGAACACGGCCGACCGACGCAAACGTAGAAACGACAGCAGCAGTGTCCACATGGGGAATAACCATTGTGAAGAGGTCCAACAAACATGATTGTGTCAACATGGAATCATTCAATCGGTGTACATCATCATGGTTCTGATGCAAGGTTCCATCGAGAGTCTCCACTGCCTTGGCATATAGCTGCGCAGCAGTGACAGCTTGCTCCTCGGCTTGGATGACACTGGTCAAGGATGACACCAATGTGCGGAGACGCAAGTCATGAGGATCGCGGCTGTTGGAACGACTGGCAATATCCTCTAGTAGATCATCAAAATCATCCATTGTTGTTGCTTCTACTACCCAGATATGACACTGTCCAAACGATAGTACTGTAGTAGTGGTTGTAGAAAAAAATGTGGAAAAATTTTCTGTGAAAAAACGATTGGTCGTCACAGCCTCTATCCGTTCGTTCTTGAGACCTGTGAATCACGAACATGGTGAGACTAGGGACTGGGATGGTGAAGGAGTGGAGCAGCGACAGGCGGACCAAACGTCGTGAACAGCCCGACTCCACAACAACTTTCACACATACTACTGTAGCTTCGTGTTGCTTCAGTACGATACCTTTGCTTGCAACTCCAAATCACAAGAAACCAACAATACTACCTACCTAGTAGAAAAAGATGGAACCTGCAGCCAGTGCCAAGATTTCGCCCTTGGCGCTCACAGCAATGTTGCTCCACGCTCAGTCGCATCCCACAGAAGCCGTCCATGGCTTCTTGGTAGGAACGACACAAGGCGCAGCCGTTCAAGTCTCCGAGGCTTTTCCTGTTTGCCACGAGACTCCTACTAAACCGCTTGTCGAATCTGCTGTTGCCTTGGCTCTCTCAACCATGGAACTCGCTGGAGAAGACAAGAAGATTGTTGGTTGGTACACAAGCCCCGAGTTGATGGAGGAGACACGCCCCGATCCCGTGGCACTCCGAGTTGTGGCTTCCTTGGAAGCAGAGTCTGGACCTTCGGTCTTTGTCAAGTTGGATCCGGAGTCCAAAGACGAGGAATCCATTCTACAGGTCTTTTCCAAGGATTTTGGGAAGCAATGGCTCAACAAGATCCCTGTTACCATGGAGAGTCAACAAGCGGCCACAAAGGCAGCACAATCCATAGATGTAGCTCCTTTCAAGGATTTGATGGACCTATGGTCGCATCCTACGACGAAGTCCACAGATTGGCCTCTTTCTACTGAACTTAAATCAGCCATACAAAAGGCACTTTAAAATACTACTAGCGGGATCACACACTTGTACATTCATGTCATCATGCCAGAATGGCACTATCGTCGTTGGCAGAGGTGTTACCCAACCCAGCTCGTAAAACCCTCACCTGAACAGCCACATCTTGCACAACAATCTCTGCATTGCGATATCTGTCCATTGCTAGTTCCACTGACTTTTTAGACTTGAATCGCAAAATACCTATGGGTCAACAAGAACAAATTAGTCACGGGGGTCACTGGCAAATTGCAAACACGTCACCGGAATACGTACCAAAACCACGTTGGTTGGAAGCAACCGCAGCATCTGTTATTTCACCAAATTCGATAAACGCACTCAACATATCGTCCGCCGATACGGTCTTTCGCATACCAGAAATCATCAGAGTGGCAACTGGAATCTCAGCTGCCAGCTTCAAGCCCAGGAGTGCAGCACACTCGTGAATGGCGCGAGACGCTTCGTCTGGTTTCAATAATTCATGCCGCACACTTGTCACCATCCTATTCAATGTATCCTGCATAAACAATCGACTGTAGCAAATAATACGGGGTGAGAACACAAACCGCCGACCCCAAAATGGCACTCTCGAACCGGTACGTACCGCTCATCTTCCGAACGCGTTTCCTTTCTCTTGAGCCAGTCTGTAACCTCAAACAATACATTTGCCTCTACTTCGGCACTCCGCAGCTGCCCTGCTCCTCCCCAGTATAGTTCGGTGGGGTCAAAGTTCGCCTCGTCATCATCTATCAGGGCGCGCGTGAGGGCTTGACTCATCATACCGTCAAACCCAGAAAGGGTGCCCTCCACATCTGTCCTCATCTTTTCCAAGTTCTGGTCCTTGTATTGGTCAAACTCGTCTGCCAAATTTTGAGTGGCATCCATCTCGTCCCCAGACTCACCCCCCATGGAATTTCCGGCAGACAGTAGCGACTGGTTGGAGACTAGTGATTCGCTTGGGTCTACAGCACCTGAATTGAGGCCCATGCTCTTGTGGTACGCAGAGGTGTGACTCTGGGCAGCTGACGACATATTGTACTCGTATCCGGGCTTTTTGTCGTCAAAAGCCTTGCGCGAAACCCCGACAGCATTGGCTTGGAACTCCAGTTCCCGAGACATTTTTCTCTGACGATAGTAGAAAAGGAGCCCAATGAGCACAATGATCCCTGCCACAAGAATGGAAACGACAATGATGGTGGTCGAATTGGGGGAACTCTTTCGTGGCGCAGGGGTGGGCGGTGGTGTGGGAGGGAGAGTTGGAGTGAGCGTTGGTGGGTCGGTGGGTTTGACTGTTGGTGCCTTGGAAGGAGTACTAGATGGCATTCCAGTGACAGTTGGAGCTTGCGTAGAAGGCGATGGAGTGATGGTTGGCGCAACAGAGGGTTGAGGCCGAAGGATGATTCTAACGGCGGAGTTTGCTTCGGAAACGTTGAGACCCAAAAGTTGCATCTGTGCAGCCACCTGCACCGGATTGGCATTGACGTATGACTGGAACAAAAGAGTCCAATTGGTAACGTTTGTATAGAGTGACTCATAGTTCATACTGTACACGACTTCAATGGATGTATTCAGCTGAAGACGCCTAACGTGGCAGTCGCTGTCGAGACGTCTTTCCTCCTCACCTGGTTCATTGACCTTCTGGGAGATGACAGTGCACCTAGACTCAGACCTGGCAACATCCGATGGAGGAGAAACAAAAGATGAAGTGTAGCTGGCATAAAGTCCCTGAAAGAGAGTTGTTTCCACGTCCGTAAAGACTCGGCCATTCTCGACAAGAAAGACTTGTCGGAATCTCGCAGTCGCAGAACTGAGAGTAGTCAAGGTGGGTTGGATGGTGGGGCTGGGAGTAGGCAACATAGTAGGGCTAATCGACGGAGTGACAGTGGGCAAGACGGTTTCATTTCCCCACACATCGTCGGTGTCATTGAAGAAAGCTGGGGAAGTACTTGGGAAAGCCACCGGATTACGGGACGAAGGCGCCGTAGGAGAACTTCCTACTGACGTGGATGGGGCATTCGAAACATCTCCTATCGGAATGTCTTCTCCCAGGACTGATGTTGAGAAGAGACATAGCAGAATCTGAAAGATCATTGACCATCGCTGATTCAATCCAATTTCATTCCGCGGGCTCATTGTTCAGTGACAATGGGATTGGATCCGTTACAAAAAGACCACACAAAAATGGAGTCTTCGTGTGAATGTCCCTTGTAACACGAAAACTTGTACAGCAATTCAGTGTCCTGGTGTTCCAAAAGTATTGTACTCCTACTAGCACGGCAGTAGTACAAGGAACAAAGGATGTCCACTGTTCGTTCAGTAGCTTTTGTGCCTTGGGCTCGTTCATGCACTTCGAGGCTTCTGGTGGAGGAAGAACGACCTGGTGATGACGATGATTTGGAGTGAGGGAGTCGGGCGGGTGTAGGAATGTCCGGACAGGTGTGTCGCATTTTTGTCACACCAAATATAATACTACGCAAGGTTCTTCATGTTGTCGAGCCGGTCGTCCTCCATCCGAGTAGTACGAGTACACCCTGCTGGCTGAACTCGGTTGTCGTGCACGGGAGACGGGAGACGGGAGCACCGTGTTCTGCCGGCAGTACCCTCCTCGTAGTGCAGACAGCATGGCCTGAATACACTGATTGTAGAATGTGTGTGTGGAAACAATAGATAATAGTCGTGCCAAAGGTATCGACAGATCCAACGTCTTCACTTGCTAAACAGCTTGAAGGACGACTGAAAGCGTTCCGTCTCTGCTCAAGCAGGTGCGACTTGAACATTCGTAACACTACGATCGGTACGGGTAGAGCAAACAAATTGTAGCAATTACAATTTAAATAGGGCCTCCCTGAGCCATTATAACTCTTTGTGTCATTCCTCCATCCATGGATACTCCATGGATACTCCAGAATCTCCTGATTTGTCTTTAAACCCCGCTGCTTCCAGTCTTCTCCATCAGCCAGCCCTCCAGTGCTGTTGCTGTTCTAGGTATTGATTTTGGAACATTGTTCAAGCCTGGTCCTTTCTTGGATCTGGATGGAGCTCCAATACCTAGTCCAGAGCTCAAGTGAATAGAAGGTCGTTGAAAGTCGAAGGTAGCATTCTTGGTATTGCGCGAGGTAGTACCCATCAAGTCGTCGGGTCTGTTATCACTGGGGTTCATTGGCGCAGGATGATTGGCAAGCTTTCCATCTCGTCCCCAAATAGGTTTTCGTCCGAAATCTCCGAAGGTGGCATTCCGAGGACCCGATCCGAAATCTCCTGCATGAGGACGTCCAAAGGACTTGAAACTTTGAAGCCGAGCCGAAGCACCAGGAGTAGTATCTGAGACTCGCTGCCTCTTTGGGGTTGGTACAGTGTTTGCTGCTTTCATCTTGATGAGGTCCGCACGAACGTCCCATTGGACAGACCTAGTTTTGCGACTCTTATCCAACATGGGGTTACCAGGTTTGCTTGTTCCTCCTTGGAGGACACTGTTGAGCTTGAGCGCCGACGAGCGGGCCTTTTGAAGTCGGTGAGCTGGCTGGTGTGTTCCAGGAGGGACACCACTCGAAAGGTTGAGTGCACTGCTAAACCCAGCAAGTGTGGTCGATTGTGGATCGGAATTCTCGGGAATGGTATCTACAGGAGCAGCACCGGTAGCGCCAGTAGCTACACCTGCGCTACTCCCTTCCAATTGCATGGCATCCGTAGCAGAAGTGGCCTTGGCTACAGCCTTGAAGACAATCATCCGCGCTTGTTGCACCATAGAATCAAGCATGGCACCCGTATCCAGTCGAATATCTACCTTAACCATGCGGGGTCCCATGGAAACACCGTCGGCTGCTTTTTCGAAATTGGCTGAATGAAGAGTAGGAATAGATGAGTGACAAAAGGTGCCAACGAGCAAAGCAATCTAGAACAATGCACCGCGATAAAATAAAAGACGTACCAGAAATAGTTCCAGGCGCCCGGAGTGTGACAGAATCGGTCTTGGACTGAATCGAAACCTTCATGTCCACCTCTAGCAACAAAGGAAGAATGACATCGGACTCCTTGTGTTGACCTGCCGCCGACTCTGGAAGTGGGATGGTCTTGAAGGTAGTGTCAGCCGACAGGACCTTGATGATGGAAGAAAGCATACTCAAGAGTCGCGAACGGCTGGCAGAATCTCCCGTAGTGAGGGAGTGTCGCAAAAGAAGGAGCGTCCAAGCACGAACCCTGGAGTCCACGAGAGATGAAAAGGAATCGGCAATATTCTTGGCAAGAGCACCGGGTGCATAGGAAAGAGACGACTTGGTCCAGGAAGTGAGAGCACCCAAACTTTGGGCAGCTTTCTGTTCTACTTGCGCGGCTTGTGCAGAAGCATCCGCTGCGTTGTGAAGCACAGAGGCTGCCATGGGTGGCAAGGGCTTGTCAGTGCCAGAAGCAGCGTTTGCACCCTCTGTGCCAGCAGGAGCTGGAGCAACCGTAGTACCATCTGCCGTAGAAGTAGCAGCAGTAGCAGCAGTAGCAGCAGTGGTGGAACGGAGATGCTCTCCCACCTTGGGCAATGGACAAGACGACGTAGCCTCTTCGTCGACTTGCCGCATATCCAAGGAAGGCAAAGAGCAAACGACTTCATGACTCTGGACAGAATTAGAGACACAAAGCAACAATTCTTGAGAGGCAGCCGCGGAAGGATCAGACGCCTTCAGAGAAGAAGCCATGGCGTTCTTTTGCAGATTCTTGGTGCCAAGCAACACAGCAAACTTGGAAACTAGTTTTTCCTGTTCCATGATTCCGTAGTGCTCTTGTTGTTGCTACTCTTGTTATAGTTGCTTGCTGATACTTCGAGATCCGCTGATCAAGATGCTGTCGATGTGCAGTAGTGTACCGCAATGTGTTGGTGGTAGTTGCAATACGGCTACCGGGGTGCAACTATGGTAAGAAGAGTCACTGCTGTTCACTACTCTTTAAAAGCACAAGCGCAGTTGTGGAGATTGAGAGAGTGCAGGTACGGTACCGTGTTGCAAGAGAGGAAGGAAAGGGCATCCAACCGCCAACGACGCACTCATACCTGCGCTGGTATGGAACTCCAGAAGAGAGCAAGCGGCGAGGGCTACATACGGCCTCTTGAAGTTGGAAGGCTGTTGTGGTCTTCTCTTGGACACGCAGTGACCTGGCGACATGTCGCATCTGTCCGCCCGACGACGGCCAACATCAAAGAGTACCGAGAGATGTAGGTAGGAAACCGTCCTGCTGGTCATCGCCTTCCCAAAAGGCGGATTTCTCTATAACTCTCCAGTTTCAGTTTTGAGACAGAATTCGGGTCATTGCGAAAATTACATTTATCGCTATATGTCATGACTTCCGCTTCCAATAACTCTGGTCATCAACCTCTGCACCCCGCCGTCCGTTGTCAGTCACGCTTTTTCATTCCGAAACCATGACGCCATCATAGGATCATGCGGACCCCACCAAGAGGCATTGGTCCAAATCCGAAAGGACATTATTTGACATTCAAAGGATTAGCCGTTGTTGTCACATCCCTTGTTGCTGCTGAGAGACCAACGAATCTCATGGTCCGAAACCGAAAGAGTGGAGACATTATTGCCACAGATTCCAAGGAAACTTCCTCTACGTTTATTCAAGAAACCTCTCGTACGAACAACGATAGCAGCATGGTAGCTACCCCTCGAAGGAATCAGACTCCCAACGCGGAAATGGAGTGAGTAGGGAACATTGGGTGTTATTGAACTGTATTCGTGACAGTATTGACGATAGTACTACTGGGTAGTACAACTGACGGTATCGTTGACGCTGTGATCTGGCATTCTCATAACAGAGTACTGATCATGCCTTTTTTGCCTCTTGTACAGAGCTCTGGTTACCACGCCCGGGCAACCTCAGGGATCCCGTCCTAGGACTTCTTCCAGAGATGTCCCCATGGGAGGAGCAGAGGACGGTATTCATTCCTTTATTTCTAGAACCTTTGCCCAAAACCCCGAATTCTATATGCAGGCTTCCAAATTTGCCCTGTGTTTCATTGGTCTGCAGGCATCCTATCTCACCTGGGGATACATGCAAGAACTCATCATGACCACCTATTTTCAGCCCACAGCTCATGTTCCCGATGGAAAATTCCCCTCTGCTGCCTTCTGTGTCTTTAGCAACCGTTTCCTTGCCGTCATTGTTGCTGCCATTGCTGTCAAGCTCAAGCATGGGGCTCTCTTCACCGACAAAACGGCTCCTCTCTGGGCGTTTACACCTTGTGCTCTCAGCAACACCATGAGTAGTTGGAGTCAGTATGCCTCGCTCAAATATGTCTCCTTTCCCGTTCAAACTGTCTTTAAGAGTTCCAAGATTATTCCCGTCATGGTCATGGGCAAAGTCTTGAAAGGTACCTCGTACCCATTGGAGCAGTATGCCGAGGCTGTCTTGATTACAATTGGGGTTGCCATTTTCTCTTTGACCAGCAAGAGTGGAAAGGGCACCGAGACCGAGTTGGTTGGACTCATTTTCCTTCTTATGTACATCACTTTTGACTCATTCACGTCCCAGTGGCAAGCCAAAATCTACGATCAGTATGGACGTCCCAATGTGGACCAATACCAAATGATGTTGGGAGTCAATGTGTCTGCCATTTGCATTACCACAGCCGGTTTGATCATTACGGGCGACTTCCCCATTGTCTACGAATTCCTGGCCGCCAACCCAACTGCATTGGGATACAATGTCGTCACTGCCATTACATCAGCACTCGGACAACTCTTCATCTTTTATACCATCAAGGAATTTGGGCCTATCGTCTTTACAATCATCATGACCACTCGACAAATGTTCTCCATTTGTATCTCGGCCGCCATCTTTGGACATCCCATTTCCTTGTTTGGACTCCTCGGTGCCACCTTGGTATTTTCCGTGATATTTTATCAAATTCGAAGAAAGTTCAATGCCAGGCGCAACCGAAACAACAGCCAATCGGGGTAATGGATTTAGAATACAGCAGCAATGCAAGTTTCCGTTCTTGTGGGTTATTTTACCATCATTTTTCGAATATTGGCATTTGCAATAAGTCAGCAAAACAAAGAACATCTCAAGGAGAGCAATGCAATTGTATCACTCGAGCAATCGAGGATATGCAACTCTTTACGATTTGATTTGAGTAGTCGTAGTAGGTGTACTAGAATTCATGTTTCCGATGCTGTTAGATAATACTAAATGAAGGATTGCACTCCCTCTACAAAATTGTTAGGCGAAGTTGACGTTGTTTGGTTTCTTGGAGATTCATGATGGACTGCTTGACAGAGATAGTGTTCCATTCTCTTAACATATGTGCTTGTTTTGAGTTGTTCTACCATTGTCAAACCTTGTATGTTTTCCTTTCGATAGGCTAACACGAACAGTAAGACTAGTAGGAAGTAGAAGGAAAATACAGTTGCAATGCAATTGTACCACTAATAATAGTTAATAGGTTTGATCACTGATCACCAAGGATGGTGGTATACCCGTCACTAGCCCTCCTTTTTCTACTTCCTACATTTCAGCAGACGTCACGAGAGCATGGCTATCGGCACAGGTTCCTCCGAATTGCTCCATGATCCCTGCTTGGTCGGCCGAGACACAAAGATCGACCGATGAAACCGAGCACCACTTGCAGGACTCTCCGTCCGCATCGACGGTATCCTCGCAAGTAGATTGGTCGCCTTCTACGGTAGCTTGAAGACAAGTGGTGTCAAAGGGGTCGGCAACGGCCTCTTGCTTGGCCCAGTCGTCACAGGTTCCACCAAACTCTTGGGCAATTTCGGCTTGTTCGCCCGAGAGACACAAGTTGACAGAGGAGACCATGCACCATTCACAAGGGTTTCCATCGGCATCAACGGTAGCCTCGCAGGCAGCTTCATCTCCTTCAAGCGTCGCAGCCAGACAGGTGGTATCGGAAGGATCGGCAACTTGAGCCGCCGCAGCATCTGTGCAGCTTCCGCCAAATTGCTGGGCAATCTCAGCTTGCTCAGTAGTGAGACACACATTGACAGAAGCAACCATGCACCATTGGCAAGGTGCACTATCGGTATCTAGAGTGTTCTCGCAGGTGACTTGATCTCCATCGAGGGTGGCCATCAAACAAGAAGTGTCGGTGGGGTCCTCCAACTCTTGGTGGGTGGCACAGCTTCCTCCAAATTGCTCAGCAATCTCCGCTTGTTCGGATGTGAGACAGAGGTTGACCGAAGACACCATGCACCATTCACAAGGAGTACCATCGGCATCCAATGTGGACTCGCATGCACTCTCATCTCCCTCTAGCGTGGCCATCAAACAAGACGAGTCGGAAGGGTCGGCAAGTTGGGTTGCCTCCGTATCACAACTTCCTCCAAATTGCTCGGCAATCTGAGCTTGTTCACTATTGAGGCACAAGTCCGCACCAGCTACCAAACACCAGTTGCAGGCGTTGCCTTCCGCATCGACCGTGGACTCACAAGCAGCCTCGTCTCCCTCCAGAGTAGCGGACAAACAGGTCAGGTCGGTAGGATCTTGGAGAGATACAAGCATGTCAGTCATGTGGTGAGCATCTTCGGTGGCACATTGGAACCAGTCGGATTCAGCAGCCTTTTCAGCCGCCTCGGTATCCAAACAAATTCCATATCCTGCCTTGGTCGTACACCAAGAGCACCCTCCTTGAGTACAGGCATCTTCATCGGTGTAATCCTTGAGGCACTCCCAGTAGTCCGCAGGAGTGTCATCGTCCGCGGGAACATCGTCGTCGTCGTCATCATCGGAATCGTCATCACAATCGATTCCTGGAATGGCTTGTTCCATGGCTCTAGCTTGCATCTCATTGACACAAACCCCGAAGCCTTGGATGCTACACCACACGCAGCTGGTGCCATCGGTGGCATGACTTGCGTCACAAGCATCTTCTCCTGAGGGTTGTGTTAGGTTGCAAGAGTGAGTCGTGAACGAAAACAACAACAACAACAACGACTAGTTGCAACGAGACATTGGCTCACCTGCAGCTCCCGACACGGAACAAGAAAAGTCTTTCGAAGTGACTCCTTGCTCTTCGAAGGAAAAGCTTTGAGCAGCCCACAACAAACTCAACAACAATGGAATTCGAACAAGCATGTTGGTATGCTAATCTTGTACTACCGGTAGTATCTTGCTCACTACTATGAGTCGCTTGGCTTGTTTGTGTGCCAGTTCGTGCGCTCGGAGGAGAGCCCGGTTCGTTGAGGAACAGAGAGCACCTTGGGGGCAGGGCGAATCCTGGATCCAACAACCCGACCCGTTATAATAAGTCGTGCTCTACGTTCTGTGACACCAC
>WXVQ01000007.1:26610-58383 GCA_013372465.1 Nitzschia sp. Nitz4
ATATTGCTCGCTGGTCAACTAGCTACCTAGTTGCAACTTGCAACTTGCTCTACCGCTGTTGTCGTGTGTGTGGACAACAACCAACAGAACCATGGCCAAAGAAGAAGAACCCAACAAGACTGAAACCGAAAAGGAAGAGAAACCCAAGAAAGTTGCCTTTCTTGACTCTGTCAATGGCGCCATCTTCCTTTACTGGATTCTCCCCGTCCTTTGCTTTGCCGCTCTTAGTCGCTTTGCTGTCGACACCAGTGCTCCGTCGCCACCTCTCAAGCCTCCTCTTCCTGCCGCTGTCAAGACCAACCAGGTCAAGCCACAGCAATCGTCTACCGGTAATACTGGAGCTACTTCTGCGGGTGCTACAGCCAGTGCCGTAGGCAACGCTAAAGCGGCAGGTTCCCTGGATCCTCGCCTAGAAAACAAGCCTGCATCCTATCAATCGGTACGTCTACTACTCCTACTTACTGTGTCCCTTTGTTTGTCTATAGATCCACCATGTCACTCATTTCCACCATTTCCCCTGTTCCCACAACCCGTGTTGCGTCACATTTAGATTGTCCGATCCATTCGGAACAAGCGATTGGATTTCGACACCGTCTCTCTCCCTGCTTCCGTTCGCCCGTCTTCGACCACCTCCCAAGCTCCTCAGGTGTCCCCTACTACCGGAAGTACACTAGACAAACCAAAGACCTCTCCTACGCCTCGTCAGGAAACCTCTACCGCTAGCCAAAGAAGTTCGCAGAGTGATCCTGCCCGGGCCCAATTGGCCTCCGCCATTGAAGAGTATCGTTCTATGTATCAGGCTGATCGTTCCAACCTTTTGACAGCCATTGTTTTTGCTGATTCTCTTCGCATGTATGATGTTCAGTATCACGATGGTGGATCTCATCAAGAGGAAGCCATCAAGACATACCAACATGCCCTTCAATTGGCCAAGGACCAGCGGCAAGCTATGATCGACCGGGGAGAACCTACCAATGTTGCCTTGGATGGAAACACTCGTCCCCATGAGCAAATGATGATGGACTATTCTCAACGCAGTGTCGATGCTATTCTTTGTGCACTCCATACCAACCTTGGAAAGACATATTACATGGCCAACATGTTCAGCAAGGCTGACACCTCCTATTCGAATGCCTTGGAGATTGACCCCTTCTATCTCGATGCCGTGGCGTCTCGAGGTTCCACCCGTATCATTCTCGGTGAATACAAGGGAGCCGCCCAAGATTTTGTCACTGTCATTGAACTAGACTCTCAGCGTAGATTTTTGGACGTCTTTACTGGGTTGGCGCGCGTCCTCCAAGCACGCGAAGATGTCGTTCCGCAAGGATGGGAGCCCATGATTGCTACAGTCAATGATATTATCCCCAAGTTGGAGGAACAGCAACGATTCATGACGGCTCAAGAAGGTAAGACCTTGGTATCCAATTCCTTGGCTCGTCTCTATCACGTCTTGTACGATTATCATGATGCCAAGACAAAAGATACAGACGCTGCTTGGAAGAGTCTGGAAAAGTCATATGAGCACAAAATGAATGCATTGCCTCCCTGGAACACTGGTTTTGAGGCTCAAAAGGTTCAGGCTACCAAACAAATCTTCCGTCAAGGGTTCTGGCCAGAAGCAGGAAGTAAGAGCAAAGCTCCTATTTTCATTATTGGTTTTGTCCGCAGTGGTTCTACGTTGTTGGAGCGTGTTTTGGATGCGCATCCAGACATTGTGGGTACCGGAGAGAACTCGGTTTTCAACGGTCAACTCGAATCCATTCGCAACAAGATTGTCGAAGTCAGTGTACTTGCCAATCCATCTCTTTTGGCTAGCACCATTCAAGATCTTGCGGATGATGTGGTGTACGAAATGACCGAGCGATGGCACATGGTGGCGGCTGGAGAAGACCGTGCCACGGGTCAAGAGAATCCTACCAGGATGGTGGACAAGATGCTCACCAACTATTACAGTACGTTTCACTCAATTGTATCCAACGAATGGCCAATGCGCCTCGCAATGCTTTGGTGTCCTCACCCCTCTTCTCCTCTACAGATGTCGGATTCATTCACTTGCTTTTCCCCGATGCTCTCATTTTGCATGTGGCAAGGAACCCCATGGACACCTTGTTCTCGGCATTCAAACATGAATTCCCTCCTGGCACCTTGGATTACACCTCGGCCTTTGACAGTCTCGCCGAATTGTACCACGGCTACCGTGATTTGATCGAACATTGGGATCGTGAGTTGCCCGGTCGTGTGACGCACGTGCGTTACGAAGATATGGTCCATGACATGCCTGGTATGGCCCGTGCTATTGTGCACGCCACTGGTTTGGAGTGGGACGACGGTGTGTTGGAATTCCACAAGAAGAAACAAGCCGTGAACACGTTGTCCACCACGCAAGTCCGCAAGGGAGTGTACAAGGATAGTCTTGAGTATTGGCGTCGTTACGAAACGGAATTGGATCCTTTGGTGCAGTTGATTGGAGAGCGTACCAAGTGGGATTTGAAGACTACTTTGCCCACGTACACTCCACCAGCTCCTGTGGAGGAAACGGAGGATGCATCGGAGTTGTAAATGGAACTGTGCCAATAGACTACCGGTAGTACGAGTGCAACACAGTAGACAGACAGAACAAGGTCGTATGAAAGAAAAGGACAGACTACTTCTAATAACAGGAGTAGAGTGGAGTACCTCTACGTATCAAAACAAACGTAGTAAATAGAAACGTTCCTGCAACACGAGGGCAGATAAAGCTAGGGGTAACACCACGGCAAATACCGTACCACGTGGGAAAGAGGCAACCCTAACAAACAAAGAGGAGGGGATACAAGGAAAGGATTTAGTCATCCTTCTTGTCATCGTCATCCTTGGGGTCAGGCTCATCTTCCGAAAGTGTGACGGCACTGTTGCCCACCAACTCGGCGACGGTGGCTTGCGCGGACTTTTTGGACTCGGCAATGGCGGCGTCAATACGACTCTCCTTCTTCTTCAAGAAGTCTTTTAGGAAGCTATCATAAAGGAACTTGGATCCGTGTGTTTGAGGAAGCATGGCCCACAACAAAAAAGCCAACTTGAATGGGTAGTAGAAGGGGATCCAGTAGAGGAGCAAGTCGGAGAAGTTCTCCAAGAGTGAAAAGAGAGCAAAGACAACCCAATAGACAAGCCACTGAATATCATCTCCCTTGGTCTTGGTCTCAATGGTCTCGAAGGACTTGAAGGCAGGGTAAACAAATCCCACGAGTGAACACAAGACTCCAGCCCCGACTCCAAAGAAGATGAGCAAAACAAAGAGAGAACCTCCGCCGAGCACCAAGAATTCCTTGGGAACCTTGGTGGCGTCCTAATGTGGGGAAATGATCGAGTGTGTGGGTGAGATACAGATGGATATGTAGATGTAGATGTAGATACAGCAAAAGAGACGGGAAACGCGACACAATCAGTCCACACGGAATTGTTTCTACGGATCCATGGATCCAGTAGCAACGAAACCGTGGCAATCCGCTTCCGCTTGACCGTAACGCACCTCTGCTTGCTGCAAGGCGGGAATAGGCTCCAACTTGGTCCGAAGAAGAGCGAGTTTTTCCTTGACTACGTCTGCCATGGTGACAAAGAATACCTGAATGTTGTAGTTGTTGTTGTTGTTGTTGCCCGGTGGTGTTTCCACGAAGGGAGAGGAGGAACAACGAACAAACGAATAAATTCGTCCAAGTAGGCTATCGTCGTAGTAGTACTCGTACTTCTGCATCAATCACAATGCTACATTGGATTATAGTATCTTCATGAATGTAGAATATGTTCATTTGGGGGAGCTGTTCAAATTCCGGGGGGTTCGTGACGGGGAGGCGACGGATGGACGTGTCGGAAGTGGGAGGAAAATTTGGCGCGGAATGATGATTTGGGACGACATGTTGTGGCGCCGCGGTGGGAAGTTTCCCAATGCCGTTCTCGTGCTGACTGTGAGACCGTCAACAACAACCAACAACGAAAACAACATCACCACAATGGATTACGGTAAGAAACACATCGAAAATAGTGTACCTACATTTCCGTTGTCATAGGCAATGTCACTAACCCACTAAACAACCTCAACAACAAAAGGCATGGACTTTCAAGGCGACCAACAAGGTGGCTACACCAATGCGGGCTCCAGCAGTGGCGGTGCCCCATCGTCGTCACAACCAGCTCGTCGATCCTACGATGAACAAACACTCATTCCAGTGACAGCTCGTATGATTCTGCGATCTACTTCCACACCTGATGGAATCACTCTGGAAGACGGCCGTGCAGTGGCTTCCGTCAAATTGGTAGGAGCTACACGTAATGTCGCAGACAATTCTACAAGTGCAGTCTACGAGATCGAAGATGGGACGGGGCTCATTGAAGTCAAGCAATGGACAAACGATGGGGATTGTTCCGCAGCACAGGAAATGAGGCAACAAACGCTTCAAGATCACAAGTATCTCAAGATTTGTGGCGCCGTCAAAGAGTATGACGGCAAAAAGACCATTTTGGCCAATTCCATTCGTCCTCTCTCTACAGGCAATGAACTCACGCATCACATGCTAGAAGTTATTTACAGTGCTGAACAAAGCAAGCGTGCCGATGCTATCGTCAATCCTGTTTTGTCGGCCGTTCCTTCCCTGGGCGGCGGTGGACCCCAAATCACCATGTCAGCGTCTAACAGCAATGGATCTGGTTCCCTTCGGGAGGCAGTATTGTCGGTTTTTAAAAGCGGTGCCGGGACCGAAGGAGTCCATATTCTCGATTGTATCAAGGCACTCCAAGGTAAATTCTCCGAGGCGGACATTCGTCGCATGGTCGATGGACTCTCGGATGAAGGAGAATTGTACTCGACCATCAGTCATGAACACTTTCAATGTCCCGAGTAGAAACTGCCGCTGGCTAGCTCTGGCAGCTGTACCTGTGCTCGACAGGGATGGTGAGGATGGAACAGTAATAGGATAGAAGAATTGGGTTGAATAATACTCCTAAGGTTAGTAGGAATAACAATTGTCAAGAATTTTCGAAGTGGCTGATCTTCGGAGTACCTAATAATGAATTGAACGCTAACGTAGTATAATGTAACGTTGTTGCTAGTTCTAGGTGGTCATCATCAGTGGTCAGTCCCCCTTCGTGACCATAGTAGCATTATACATACTACTCGTATTTCTGTGGGTACTCGTACGTATGAGTCTGAGCTGTCAATCGTGGATCGTTGGACGTCAGAATATTCGTTGATCAAATTCTCGCTCCTTCGGAACCTCGTGAAACCTCGCAGAAGGACGGAGAGCTGTCATCGTCCTCTCCAGGCTCTAGCAGCAGGATCGACTAGGAACGAGCCAGTGTGCTTTTGAACTTGCCTACATAAAGACAAACTACCGCATTGACTGCTAGTTTTGAACAATCTGCATTGTACATTGGTTTTGTGAAAAAGAGCATCCCCCACTGGCACTACTTCCTTGCATTTAACCAGCAGTTTTCCGGAACCCAGTGACCGCTGGTGTCATTTTCCATCATGTCCTCTTGGAGAAATTCTTATTCCTCTCCCTCCTCTCAGCAACAACAGCAATTGCAACAGCAGACAATACAGGCTACGTCGTTTTCACCTCAGCCGCAGTTCGGCATGGCAGATGGTGCTCCAACAAACACCAATGTGGAGAATGGACCTCGTGCAAAATGTGATCAAGTAGTTTTTGAGGCCATTGCCAAGGCCGCCGAAATTGTCGTGGGAAGTCGCTGTTGGATTGATCCTATGGTTCCCATGGCAGACAATACCAACTCTTCTAGCAGTAGTCGGCGATTCAACTTGTTGGTTCCTGAAGTGCACGGCGTTCGGTGCGTCCTATGTTGTTTCAACAGCAACATTGTCATCGTGTGATTGCTTTCTCATAATCTTTTACCATCTCGCAGAACCATTTTACAACGTTGGAAAAGGGCTCTTCATGTTCCTTTGCGATTGGATGTCTACTATCAACATACTGATTCCAGAAGGGAATTGTTGGAGCGTTGGTGCCTCGAATATGCTCCGAAACCTTCACATGCAGGATTTGGGGCCAGCCACAATACCAATCCTATTGTACAGTTGCGACACGTTTGTAAGCAAATTGTCATTTGGTTACGGAGTCTGTATTGTTTGTCCCGCATGCTTCCTGCTCAAGCACTTCGTCGACAAAACTCAAACAACAGCGCGATTGGTTTCAGTATCTATGTTGTCAGCGAAGGCAATGATGATGTGTCGGGTCTCGTCTCGTCTCAAGGATTTTCAGCACAACAACAGCCTCACTCTGTATGGACGCCCTATGGAGAGTTGGGATGGAAGGTGTTTTATGCACCCAAACAAGTTGTGCAACGGCTCATTCCCGAAAAGTCCCCCTATACCACCACCTCGTCGGCCAGACCTATTGTGATGACTTCTGCTAGACAAGGTCCTCCCTTATCGCAGCAACAACAGCAGCCCAATTCGTATCATCCCACTCGAGATTGGAATCGGCGTGAAAGTGACACCAGTGCAATGCCCGCCCCCGGGAGTGTTGTGGGGAACGTCGCACAGTCGGCTCCTCACCATGCCAGTGGTCGAATGTATATGCGGTCTCAATCTGACATTTCCGAAGCTCAACGGCATGCCATGGCGATTGCTTCCTCTCCAGTAATTGGCGCCATGCAACCATCCAAGCAAAAGAACCTACTCGTGGGGAGAGATACCCTTCAACATTCGGAAACACAAAAGAGAGTTGCTGTGTCTCCCAAATTGAAGTCAATGGCTGCACCACCTACAGACAGCACTGCTGTTCCACCTGCAAAAAACCGATCCGCTCTTTCGCTTGCAATGATGATGGCAGGTGACCAACAAGAGGATAGTAAGGGCGGAGATACTAGTGGAGTTGTCAACCAGCAGGCGTTGGCTGCCAACGAAGCTGCAGAGAAACGTCGTATGGCGTTGCATCACGCACCCCCGCAGTTGTCCCAATCTCCCAATGTACGGCGGTCGCCCCTGGCAACCGCTGGCGAGTATGGGTATGCTTACAATTCGTTGATACCACCTCTGCGCTCCCAGCAGAAGGGGGGTGGCAATGACGGAAGTGACGGAGGTTACGGATCTTCTGCCCAAGGAGGAATGCATGCGTCTCCCCAATTTGCCTCCTCTACGCCTCTTGGATCAACTCCTCCTGGATACCTGCTGGGTGGTCCTACTCCACCTGCGGTCGTTCCGAATTTGTCGACACTGATTCCTCCAAGGGGTACCGTCACACCTCCGTTCACACGCCCCATGGGTTTTGTCAAGGAAGCGCCAAGACAAGACTCACTTTTACCGCCATCCGTGGTGTCGGACATCCATGATCAGTCACTCTTGTCACAGCAAGAACAATCTCACAATGATGGCAACAAGTTGGCACGTACACCCATGACATCTCTCGATTTGCTGCGTTCAAGTCCGTTTCAACAACCTGTGTATGCTAGTATGCTAGGCGGTATGTCGGGACATGCAACCGAGCCTTACATGTCGTTTGGAAGCGCCATTAACCATGGCCAATCCATGGAAATGTTGGGTGCTGTTGGTAGTACTGCATCGATGGGCCCACGTCTGCAGTCTGACGATCATGAGGACATGCCATTTGCCGTCGAGACACCCGAAGAAAGTGTCACGCAATCTCAACCAGGAGAATCTACGTCAGCAATAGGTTCTTTTACATCATCCACTATGATGAGAGACATGAACCATCCTCCAAAGAGATTGCAAATGTTTGATAGCGGTTTGGTGGCTGGGGCATCGTCCAGTGGTCCAAGTACGTCAACACATGACCCAATTGACTCATTGTCAGAGCAATTGGCTGAATTCAAGTCGTTTGGGGAATCCTTGGTCGTTTCGGCACCCGCTAGCGATGGAACGGGATCATCTTCAGTCTATCCACAGCCAATTTCGTTGCATCATTGAGGAGGAGGTTGATAAACATTGAATGTACTACCGGTACCGGTAGGTTCGTACTAGGTACTAGCAAATCAAACGAGCTAGCTCTAAGATTATTTCTCTTGGTATTCATTAACTATTGTGTTTTCTTGATTTTCGTTCGGCGGGTCCATGGCGGTGATGGAATCCACCATTTCCATCATTGGCACTTGACTCATTCTGGGACCACCCTGTCTCTGCTTCACTTTCACTGGAACACAAGATTGCATCTACCGCATGCGAAGACCCTGAAGCTTACGAGTACACCTGTACTCGTACCGAAATGGCTGTCAAGATCCCGAGAACATACTATTCCGCTGGTAGTGTAGAAGACGAGAAGGAGGAGAGGACCAGCCTGGAATTCCATATGCGCTTTGGAGTTGGTTTGAACACACAACATGGTAATGAAACCTTTTACTTTTGCAAAGTGTAATAGCAATATATGCGACTTTTTCCATGAGCTCTTGGTAGACATCTTGGTTGCAAAAGCCCACGTTCCTCCTTAGCACCCAGCACGGTTGGCAAGATATGTGAGCGATTGGGCACCAAATAATATCGTTGTTTGGTGGCTATTTCACCAATAGCAGCCAACTTTTAGACGTTGATAATAAATTCTACCAGTATTGTAATTTTTCTTGCAATGGCTTGTTTGAAACAATGCCTTCTAGCTTTCAATGCAAGGGGTGAGAAAATTATTGAAAATTACGTGGGTGTTTGCTTCGAAGAAGCCGTCGTCGTCGTCGTTGTGGACTCGGACAAGTGCGGGTCCACAACATTCTTGGTCAACTGATGAAACATGCCAACCGCCTTGTCATATATGGGACTCTTTTTGACGACTTCGTTCCACCCTTTCGCATGATCATTAACTTTGTCTGCTTTGTTGGGGGGTGGCGAAGATGTAAACGTTGCAGTTGTGGCAGCCGCAGATATGTTTGCTGCTCCATTGCTCCATTGACTTGTCAGTCGAGACCAACTTGCAGACAATCCGCCACCTCCGCCGTTGTTGGCGTCACTGCTGTTAGTTCCATCACTTCCAAATCCTTGCATATTATTCCTGTTCATTGATGGATTACCGATGGATACATTCCCAGCAACACTGTTCGTAGAGGATCGTCGAACAACCTTGGGTGGAGGCACATACGCTGGAAGTTCAGTCGGTTCTGGTGCCCCCTCTCTTCGTGCCTTCAACACACTTTGATACAACAACCCAGCTGCATTATCATATCGATCAGAAATTTCCAATTCGATTCCGTATCCATGTTCTTCCAAAAACTTCTTGCATTGACTGTTACCACCACATCGCATCAATTCCACTTGTTCTTCCGTCCATGTGTCCAGCCGGACAGAACGGACTTTGGACACATGGGTTCCCAATGCTCTGTTTGATGTACAGTAGTAGTGTTGGTATTGTTGTGAAAGAATGTGGTCATCATTCAAGGAAGTGTAAGAAACCAAAGAACCCACACTAAGGAAACAAAGGGAAACATGGAGACATTCGTAATCCAAACCAGCTTCACATACCGATGCTGCCCACTGCACTGCAAACACAAAAAAATGCCCAAACTGATACTGGCCCATTCGGGGTCGGGACTGTCACAATCAATACAACAATCGTTTCCCGGAAGCTTTCGTAGTTCTTCATAGTCACTTGGATTCATGCAATGCTGATCCAAGTCTCCTAAGGATTGCTCAAGTAGTGTACCGGTAGGTTCTTGGTAGCTGTCAGGGTTGGAATCACCGGCACGAGTTATTCTTCCAGTATTGCTGCACATGCTGCTGCTTCTCATCAAAAGAGACTCAACCGAGTGGCGACAAGTGAAATCAATGGGATCAAGAGGTTGTGGTGCCATGTTGCTTTATCGTTGTTGTTGGTGGATAGTGGGCAAACAGCGAGATGTGTTTCTTGTTTCTTCAACCCAACAATTTCGTCCAATGGCGAAAACGTGAAAATAACGGTATTACTTATTAAAGGTTGTTTTCGATCCATCTGATCATGAAGAGAGCTTTCATTCCGCGCGACGGACATACGTCCCCAGTTAGGTACAAAACCAAAGGTTCACAAGACAGTCATTAATGACCAAACTACTGGTGAGTTCTTCACCTCCGCCGCTTCGCTGAGAAAAAGGGGTTTGAAGTCTCATCATCACATACGCAGCAGCGGCCTTTTGTTCAGACAACCAGCCTTTTGACACTTTACAGCAGTCTCTACCGGCGTAGAAGGAGATTGCAATCATGGCTGAAGGCAGCGGCTTTCCAACAGTTTCCTTCTTGGAGATTGATGGGAAGGTTCTTAGTGGAGAAGAATTCGAAGAGTACTGTAAGGACAACGGCCTCTGTCGCCGGTGTGCCACAGTTCGAACCCACCGACGTGTTCTCAAGTTGTTCGGAAGAGGAGGCAAGTGGGAGCCTCTCACTCTACATGATGACTTGACGGGAGAGTACTCTGTGTACAAAGGATACTGTTTGAAACCTACTTGTTACACCATAGGCCAAGCCAAGAGGTTGCTGGGTGAGTCAGGCTCTGGACGGAAGAGTTCTCGCCGTCAGCGATTGACGGAACGTCTCAAACGCGGCTCCATGAGGCGACCGGGTCGTCGTCGCACCAAGACCAACCCAGAAACTGGAAGTGTCATGAGTGGGATGATTGATGATGATAGGTCCTTGGCTTCCGAAATGTCTGGAGTCTCTCAGATGAGTGGAGTCTCTCAAATGAGTGGAATGAGCGGTATGAGTGGGTTCAGTGGAATCGCATCTTCTTTCCGTAGAGGGCGCCGCAACAAGAGATCAGGAAGTAACGCATCCACTGCAAGTTCTGTCTCCAGTATTGATTTCAGCGACGATGAAACAATCGACTCCACCATGACCCGAGATGTCAATCCAAAGGTGGACGATGGCGAGGTTAATCCCATTGTTGCTCACCGTGTCGAACAGCTCGTTCAGTATGATTATTTCACTGTTCTGGACTTGAGCAAGGTCGAACTTCGCGAAGAGGACATGCAAGCTGTTGTTGCTGCGCTAGGCAAAGCCAAGACTTTGGAAAGTGTCATCATGGACAAGTGTAAGCTCAAAGATGCAGGAGTTGAAAGGATTTTGGCAGGTCTCAAACAAGGAGGTCATTTGAAGTTGAAGAAGCTGAGTCTAAGACAGAACGGTATGGGAAACAAGGGTGCAATGGCTCTAGAATTCCTTCTCATGGGGTCTTCCACGCTAGAGGAGCTAGATCTCAGCGAAAATGCCATCAGCAGCAAGGGTGCAACTGAGATTCTGAGGTGCCTGCACGCCAATAGGAAGTCAAAACTTGAAATACTCAACTTGTCTCAAAATGAGATTTGGGACATGGATGACGGCACCTTCCTGCGAGAAAACAGAACTCTCAAGGTCTTCAACATGGACGGGAATTTCATGCATGACGAGGGTTCCGAACAAATTGCGAATTCCATTGCCGAGAACAAGAACTCGGTAATTGAAAAGCTCTACCTTGGTTGGAACGGTATTTCTGATGATGGAGCAGTTGCGTTGGCTAAAATGATGGAAGCCAATTCCACACTACAGGTGTTGGGTTTGGCCGAAAATGACATTACCAACACTGGAGCCCGGGCAATTCTGTCGGCGCTTGCTGTTAATACTAGCGTCCGAGAGATCAGTGGGTTGTATCACAATCAGATTGATCGAAAGTTCATCATTGTGGCCATCAAGCGTTTGCTTCACCGATACGGGGAGCGTACTGGTAAGCTTCCTGCTGAAATGATGGAGGACAACGATGAACCAAAGCCCGCCGAGCCTGTGTCGACATCTACTGATACACGCGTTTCAGACGATGTTGACGAAGACGACAAATCGACTGACTCCATCAATTGGGCGGCACAGTTGTACACTGCTCCTGAGGCTTACAATGAGGGAGATCGACGCAGCAGTGTGGCTCTAGAAGCTATCGAGAACTGGGACTGGGGAACCTTTGGAATCGAAGAAATCGAAAGTGCCGGCCGTGACAAGGAGGATGCAACCCCCGATGTAGCGGAGCCCCAGGTTGAAGCTGTGTCCGTCGAGCGGGATATTGTCAAAGCAGACAATACTGGGGAGGGCCTAACTTCTATGTCCATTGATGATGGTACAATCAAGGGACGTATTACCATCTTCCGTTCTGCACCGTTGGCCTATTTCAATCGTCATACTACAGAGCATCATGATGTGCCCCTGTTGGATTTCGATCACGAGAATGACGCTTTGTCTGGAGCCTTGTCGAGCAAGGAATGGAAGGGGGTCAACATGGAAATTGTTCACGAGACTGCCACTCAAGACAGGTTGAGTGCCTTTTTTGCCAAGGATATGGGTCCTATCCTTCACTTCGCTGGACATGGTCACCCTGATTGTCTTGCCTTGGAGAACGGTTTTGGATACATGCATGCGTTGGCGCCTGCAGATCTGAAGAGATTCGTTGAGCTAGGAAGTGGGACCACACAGGTTGTGGTCGTTTCATCAGTGCATGCTGAATTTATTGCGAGTGCCTTCATCAACGCCGGAATCAAGCATGTCGTCAGCTGCTCGCGTGAAGCTGTGTTTCGCGACGAAGCCCCCGTTGAATTTTCAAAAGCATTTTATGTGGCATTAGCCAGTGATAAAACACTACAAGAGGCTTTCGACAGTGGAATTGAAGCTGTCCGACGATCCCCGCTTGTAAAACCAACCAAAGCCCTCTTGGATAGGTTTCAACTCCTCCCAAAGAAGCCCCCCACTGATGGGTATCACAACCAGAAGATATTCTCTACTGCCCCCCTTCCTGTCATCCCACCCAAACCTACGGTTACCAAAGCATTGCTCCCACCCCTACCCAGCCATTTTGTTGGCCGCGAAGTGGACATGTATGAAATGTTGGAATCTCTACGTGTTGATGATGTCATTCGGGTGGGTGGAGCTCCTGGTAGCGGAAAAACTACAGTCATCTCTGCTGTGGCCCGCTATATCCTAGAACGTCCACAATCCTTCGGGACAGGTTCGGTGTATTGGTTGCCACCTCCTCCTGAAGTGTATCCGGAGGAAGATACTTGTTACGGGGATCTCTGCCAAGTTATGGATTTATTGGTTGAAGCCGAAGATGATATTTGGGATGAGGACTTGTACGCAGAATGTCGCGAACGCATCCTTTTGGAGTTGAAGGAGCAAAGAACGATCTTGGTCATTGACGGACGTGAGTTTACTTCTGAAGCAGCGGGCGAAAACCTTGAGCGTTTCTTGAGTTACTTGTTGAACGAAGTCAGTGTAAAGATCATCCTCTTGACGGCCCAAGAAGGCCCGTCTCGTTCAAAGCGTTCCAGGTCAGAGGAGACACTGATTACAATTGGTCCCCTCAACTTCAAAGCATCTGCTCTTTTGTTTGGGAACGAATGTCCACATGTTGGAATCAAGGGAAATCCCTTGGTTCATACCCCATACGAATTTGCAGATTTCTTGGTACCCCCTTCAGTGAAGAAGCAGGGTGCTGATTTGAACAAGGCCCTGTCGCGTCGTCAGGCTGAACTCTATGACCGCATGGGAACAGGTTTCCCAAGAGCTATTGGGTTGGCTGCCAGGGCCATGACGGCCGCAGAACTGGACTCCTTGCTTCGGTTTGCCCAACGTCCCGAAGTTCAAGTGGATTCCGCAGAGCTCCTAAAGGAAGAAATTGGCAAGAGGTCAAAGCAGCGCGAAAAAGCCATTGCTAGCAAGAACGTGTTGCGCGCTCAAGATTTAAGTGAAGCTTTGGACGAATTGGAAGGATTGAAAAAGAAATATCCCTCCTTGGATGATTTAGGTGACAAGGAAAAGGAGCTCAAAGCAAAGTTTTCAGAGCTCCTTAGAGCCAAGAAGTACGACGAAGCCAACAAGGTAAAGAGAAAGATTCTTGATCTCAAGAAGGAAATGATGAAGGAAAAGTTTTCCAAGAAGGCTCCCGTCGCTGCATCTTCGGACAAGCTGCAATTGCTACAGGCTAAAATTGATACAATGATGGCCAAGGCAAACAAGATGAAGTTGGAGCAAGGGGATGTGGACGAAGCGACATTCACCATTTCAAGATCTGGAGGGTCGTCTTGTACCTTGAAAATCTCGAAGGGCCAGATTGTGACGTACCGCCACAATGGTGGTATGTCCGGTATTGTATGCTGGACGAACGAGTGCTGCGACCTTGGCACATACGAGATGGGTGAGCGAATTCTATCATTTGGGGATAAGAATTTGAAGGACGATATCAATAAGTTGGAGGAAGTTGGGACGACGGCATGGGGTTCTGCCAAATGCGCCATGGGTGACGCGGTGATTGTAGGACCACGATCGTACTCCAGGTTGGCAGCCCGATATGTGGTATTTGGAGTTCCGCCATTGAGTCCTTCCAATGACGATGAAGACTGGGACGGGGATGTCCCAGATGAAGATGCCTTGCACTATTTGGATACAAGCCTACGCGCATGTTTCCGAAGCAGTTTCAACAAGATCAAGACGACAGGTCTAGAGGGAGTTGGAATCCCCACAATCACGAGCAAAATGGGAGGAAAGACATACGAGCGCACGTTGCAAGTAGGACTTCAAACCTTAGTGGAAGAAGTGAAGTCAACCAAGCTGAGCTCAGTTCATTTGATGGCAAGTTCTTCCGAAGAAGCAAAAATGCTGATCCGAATGGCCTTGACATTGGGCTTGAACTTCATGGTATAGTCATAACGGTATAAAACTGGAGTAGTTTCTACTGACTTTGTCTTCTCTACCTTACTCCTTGTGCGGGATCGACTTCATTCAAACCAATTTCAACTGTACCTGGGCCCCCTTGAGACCTGCTCCCTCAATTGTTTCCTCGAAGTTTTCGATGGGTTTGGGGGGGAAACCAGAAATTAGTTGGAAAGATTGTGATGAATCGTCGAGGAGGGGACAGACTTGAGCTGCCAGTTGAAGCACAGGGATGTCCAGATTGACCTTTAGAACTTGACGTTTGCCATTGGGCAACCTCACTTGAATAGATGTAGCAGCGCGAGATGAATCCAAGGGTTGAGCCTCAGGTAAATTGTTGGGGTCGACTGTGCTTCCAGTTACAGCTGCAGAGGCTCCCAAGGTAGCTCCCGCACCAGAAAAGGATTGAAACTGTTCGACGTAGTCTTCTTGACGCTTGTCCACCAAACCAACCGTGATGTTGCCACCATCACTTCCTTGCATGAGTTCAGCGGGCGTACGTCCCATGGCCAAAGCCCGGAGAAAATCACCATTGTTGGGGTCATCCAGGCGACGGTAGGGTCCGTCGTCAACCACGAATCCATCCCGGTACATGGTAATCGTCCTTCGGACCTCTCCCGTCGCATCCTCACTGCCGGCTTGTTCCGCCAACTGGAATAAGGAGTCTCGATTCGAGCCGGGTTGATCGAAATTGGGTTCTACTGCCAAGCCACTGAATAAGTACATCATTGTTATCGCAAAGAAACAAATAGGTGAGCCCAGCTTCGACGGTTTTCGGACTACAACACTCGAAATCTTCCACTACGTACCTTCCTCCACCACGCGAATCAATGCCTCCTACGAACCGACTGTTTTCATCTTCTTCCTCTGAATCATCGTTGTTACGATTGCTGAACAAACCGTGAACGTTCGACATGTTACAATATAATGAAACTATCACGAAGCCGTTGGCCTAATGTTTCTTGCTGCACTCGTCGCTCGTTGTAAAGAGTCTTCGGGAGACATCCACAACAGTGGCTCATACCTATGGTAGATACAGTGGGGAGACATGTGACCAGTTCGACCCCATGTTGTTGGCGAGACTGCACCATCATATCGTCGTCCGCTAAACGATCAAGGAAAAGAAACTCGAATAGTGTACTTCAAGAAATATTATTACACAGGCAGCTCAAAATCTAATACTCCTCACCCGAGTCGGATAGTGCCTGAACTTTGGGATTCCTAGGAGCATTCAGCACTGTAAGTATGGCGCTCTCGAGTTCCTCCTTCTTGCAAGGAAATGGTTTAAACATGAAGTAATCCGCCCCTGCATTCCAAAAGCCGTCATTGACATCATTGGCAGAAAGACCACAAATGCGACAGGACACCCCCTTGGACCGAAGGGCCCTGGTGGTTTCAGTTCCCAAAAGCTGTTTCTCCACGGAGGCCATGTACTGATCCATGAAGATGATATCAAACTGCTTCTCATCCACAAGTTTCAAAGCAGCCTCCCCACTCGATGCCTCCGAGATGTTCCACGTGGTAACAACCTTGCGTAGGGATCGCATGAACAACTTTCTCAAAATCATGTCGTCGTCAACAAATAAAACACTTAGCTTTTGTGGGAGTTCTTGTAAGCCATCAGACTCGTCTTGTTCAGGGGTACTAGCCTCTCCCTCGACTTCAGATTCTCGCTCAGACTGTACAGGATTAGATTCGACTGCATCAACCTCAGCTTCCATCGTTGATTTCTGCAATGGAACTGAATCAGAAAGTGGCTTGTTGACGGTTTTGTTAATCGTTGTATCCGAAACGAAACCTTCATTGAGCGCCGATTCTGCCTGAGTGGGGGCAGTGTCATCGCCATTGTCACTATTGACACGAAGTATCGATGATTTGCCACCAAAAAACATTGGGGCTTTCTTCAGATCGACAACGAATCTACTACCAGGATAGTCCTTGATGCCACTTCTGTAGCTTTCGTCAAGCCAAATATCTCCACCAAGAAGCGTGGTCATTGTCTTGCACAATCGGAGTCCAACTCCAGACCCCTGATCCATAACCTCCAAACTTTCCTGAAACTTGGAAAACAAGTGTTCCTTGCGATCCTCGGAAATTCCGTAACCAGAGTCTTCCACGAAAAGTTGAACAATTCCATTCACTTCGCAGGCGCCCACCCTGACAAACCCCTCCTTTACGTAACGGGTAGCATTGCGGCTCAAATTCAACAGAATTTGCTTGAGTCTAAGTCGATCCGACGTCACAACCAAACCCTCGGGACAATCCGTCAAAACATGGAACTCTCGACCGCGAGCGTATAACATTGCCACTACAGGTTCCACAACATCTAGTTTGATATCCAACGGTGCTTCATCAATTTCCACGTTCTTGGAAACAGCTCGGTGCATATCCAGCATGGACGTCAACAAGTCATGAGCAAAAGTCAAGCTAGAATCAATAATATCAACATCCTCTCGAACAGACTCAATTGCTTCGGCATCCACCAATGGTCTCTTCTCGTTCACAGAAGCCTTCACAAATGTACACGCCGACAATGCAGCAGCAACTAAGACAACACAAAAAGTAAGTACCACTACACTTCTCGTCATTGCCAGTATCAATCAGTTTCACTTACGAGGATTCCGAACTTCATGAGCAATATAATCGTTCAACTCACGCTCTGCCTTGGCATTTTCTCGAGCACTTCTGACAATGACGGCAGTTTTTTCCATTTCCGACTTTCGTTTGATTTCCAGAACAGTCCTAGCTCGACGCCAATTCGTGAGGATCCAAAGAGAAACTGTGAGAGAGGCAACTAAAATGAATTTTCCTGCCAAAATGAGATATCCAATGTTGGGCTCAAATGTGTCTTCCAATGCGATGACCACCAATGTCCATGTCCGAGACGCAACAGAAACATTTTGGATTCTCGTAAAGAACACAGAGGCACTAGCTTCATCAATTGATATCGGATCCAAGTACACAAGATCCGCCATGACTTCTCCTGTTCCTTCGGCATACACCTCTGCTGCCAACAAAAACTGCGGCTCTCTTTCGTTCGTTGTATCATATATGTAGACAGAAATGTCATCTCGAACATTTTGCGAAGCGATTTCCAACAGTGTCTTGACTCGGACAGCCACGGACCCCAAGTCTTGTGTTGTTTGGTTTGGTAAAGAGGTCAGCTCGATTCCTGGATGAAGAAATCTGAAATACAAATCTTCCGAGCGTCCGCCAGTGCTTAATGTCCAATGTGTTGCTGGTGTTGCAGAGGGTAGCCATGTTTCGAATGCAAGGTCGATCGCTGCCTTGTGATCAGGCGAAGAAAGTAGATCAAACTCCACAAAGTCAGAATTTAGGTCTTGAATGGGCTGCACATAATGAACTGGTTGATAGAAGGCTTGTGCTGACCGATATTCGATAGCAGTGGAACCGTCCCCTTCATACCCAACAATGCCTTGATAGTCCAGCACTGGGAATTCATTGGTGTAGTATTCTTCCCCTTCTTCTTCTAGCAGGGCTCGGTCTTCATGTGACACTCTAGGGATCCACTCCACAGCCTGGCAAGAAATGAGATCAACTCAAGTGGAAAACCGACATGTAACTTGGGGATACATACCTCTACTTGCAAATACGACGACACATACTCATATACACCCACAAAATCTTGTCTCGTCACAGAACCCAAAAAACATGCTTGGTGTACCCACATGGAAGCAGAAACAAACTGCATGATCGTTTCTTGAAGCTCAAAGGCAAAATCGTCGCCGACCACATTGAATTGCTGTCGTTCATCATCCACTGCATTCTCAATGCCAAATCCCAAAAATAAGGTAGACCAACATAAACCAACCAATCCCACCAAAAGAGCAATGGATATTGTTCGATTTGGCAACAGCTGGGAAAGCCCCCCCGACGATGTGGTTTCTCCATAACTGCGACTGGACCGCTCAGAGTTGTCCAAGAAATCCGTCCGTTTCGTTGGATCACTTACAGGGGGCAGAAGCTCGGCCCTTTTCAATCCACTGGTTGAGTTGGATGCTTCAGCTCTTGAGCCCTCGTTGGAATTGGGAAATACACGCCAACTATTCACGCGACTGCTGTGGCGTCGATGAGGCTCGAGCTCTCGCACCACTTCCATGTCGAATTCAAATGCGTTTTGCTGTTCTCCAACAGCTCGCGCCTCTGGAATGAGTTCGGATAAACGGCGCATTGTGTATTAGGTAGCTATCGTTTGTCTTGTGTTGCAGTGGCTGTTAATGTGATATAATGCTGGTGTGCATGCAAAATGCAGCACCTACAACCTCCTCAAGTAAAAAGGAGCTAAGAAGGTAGGGATCCGCACTGCTCTGGACTTGTCCAGTTGACAGCAGCGTATGGTTTTCGAGGTTCCTGAACCAGAGAGAGAGCAGTGCAGCAGCACCACCACCAATGATGTGCCGCCACTACTTACCGGTAGTCGAACCAAACACGACCAGCAGGCTGCTGGCGATGCTGCTGAGGAGGAGACGGGCTCTTCTTCTCTTTGAAGGATGGAAGTACAACAATAACAAGGAGAAGAGGCGGCATTATTATTTAGCAGGTCGTTTGTTCCGTTCTATTTATTGCCAATACGATACCTTATGTGTGAAGGAAGAAGGGGAGCGAAGGAGGTGGTGGTGGAGGAGAAGCTACAATAGAGTAGTAGGGTACTGCTACGAACTCTCAAAATGCATGAAGATGATATTTAAACCACGTGAATTCTACGCAAAAATAGAAATCCTCAAGTGTCCTCCATTCATAGAGTTATGGAAGAAGAATACCGGACCACGTGACTCATCCAGTGATAGAAAGGTTGCCGCTTCTCTTCTCTTTGTTGATGCCCGCCTAGTAGAGCCGCCGTCGTCGCGTTGTCCGCGGACAGACGTTTGCTACCAGATCTACCTGATGGCCGCCGTGCGACTCGTAGACGTGCTAGCCATGATGCATGAAGATTGGTTTCACTCTCCTTCGTGGGTCCTCTCCTGAAACTTACCTGTTTCATTTGGTTTGCTCATTTCCATTGCTCTTCAGAGAACTTCTTTGGTATCGTTTCGTTTAGATTCCCCAACGTTCATACAATTAATAGTCTATGATTCTTATCATAGCTACTACGAGTGCCATTAAGATACCTGTTGCAGCGACCGCGCCAACACGACAACAAGAGTCCTGTTTTGGCGACTACCAGTCCCATGGTACTCACAAGATTCGCTACGGTAGTACCAGCTCTACCTAGAGATGGCACAATGTCGCATGATGATTACCTCACCGATCGACACCCTCTTCTTTCTCTTCAAACAATGGAGACAAATAAGAAAATGGCAACTTCTTCTATTCTCCATGCCGTTTACGAACATACCAATGCTCCGATAGAGTTATTGAACAATACAGAATCCTTCTTGATATCCACTTTTCAGGCAGAAAATTCAACGGAAATCATCCTGAAGCAAACCAACTTGATTTATTCCGTAGGATCCATCACGGTTGAAGATACAATTTCTACTCAAGCTCCAACAGATATTCCTCTTTCCCACGATGATAAATTGAAATTCCCTGCATCATATCCATGGAATGAAGAAGCCGAAGCTGCCAGCGCCCCGTCCCACCTGTCATATCTCACGGCCTTGATGGTTGGGATACTGGTTTCTTTGATTATCTTTCTTTTTTATTTTTGTCGGCAGAAGCAACGGAAGAATCCAGAGCATGCTTTTCACCCTTATCTTGCGAGATTTCGAACCAAGGACGTTCATATTCGGAAAACCCCTTGGGGTGGGTGGAAAGTAGAATATGACAAGGCACTCTGCAACCAGGTGCGTGAGTATTGGTCTGGTGAACTTCCTGATATTGGGGACTCTGGGACCATCGTATTCGATGAATCGCTTGAACATACTAAGGTGACTACTTCAAGTAATTCCGAAAGCGGCGACACAGAATCTGTGTCATCTTCGAGCGACAGTCTTTCTTTGTGGCAACTAGATTTAATCTCGTCTATGGAAGAAGGACACGGAAAGATGTTCGATATAACTTCTCATACACTGTGTTCCAGCAGTCCCATGGACTCACGGAGGAGCTGCCTCTTGAGAGTTGGTTTGGTACAGTTTGTTGGGCAACAATTCGCAAAAGAAGACATCATCTTGAAGGAGTCTCCGACGAAGGGATGGTCCGTTACATTCTGTAATCGACTGGCAGATGGGATAAATGATGCTCATAACGAAGAGATTGTGGATTTTTTATCTACTGATGAATTCAAACTCCCAGTGTTTCTGTTTTCCAATCCACTGCAATTGCCCTTGTAGAATTTGTTGAAGCGAAAGGGCGAGTGTATGCCATACCCGATATAGAGTTTCGTGTGTACATTCTATATTTCTAAATTTAAGCTAGCTTCAGCGATGCAGGTAGTTTTTTTGTCACAAAATGAGGTTTGGGGTGTTGTGTTCTTGCTGTCGTCGGAACTGGAGCCACTGTATATGGTTATCACGTCGCAGTACTCCATCCATTGTGATTGGAAGGTAACTTATAGGAATCCCGATGGTCATCAACCGATACATACATTCTTGATGGGAGCCTGGAGAAAAAACAATGAGTTCCGGCAAGAGAGAAAGTTCATGTTGAAACAATCATAATCGAGTCTTACCATGATGTAGCCTCAACCGCAAACGTGCAAAAGGCCGAAGCATGTGTACGAGAAGATCAAGGACGGTTTCCAAGGGGCTGTCGCTGTAGCAAGAATGACTAGCAACAAACTTCATTGGCAGATTCTTGATGGTCCGGATGATTTGGAGCACCAGATCACTTTCAACAGGGACATACTCCCCTACCTCGTATCCAAGAAAAACCATACTGACGCGGCTAAGAGAAGGCATATCATAGACTGACATGATCATGTACCACAGAGCGCGGAGCTGATAAAAAATTGAATGTGAATCGGGAGAGCAAGAAGAAATAACAATGAGGAGAAAGCGACCAGAACAATTGCATTGCTATGAGTCGAACACAATTTTTCCTATCATGGAATATCCGCAAACTAGCGCTTACCAAATTTTCCTTGTGCTGGTACTTGAATTCACGGTAGCGAGAAACCACTACTAACCGACCAGCTCTATCGGTCTTCGGAAGGATTTGGAGGCCTCCAGACTCCAAGCTTTCCATATCCTCTGGGGAAAGATCTGAGAGACGGATAGTATCGCCAACCTTCTGAACTCCAAAGAGAGCAACCTTTTGATCAAAGTGTCGCTGAAATCTTTGGGCAGCTCTGATGGGGTCAAACTCTTCAGCTCTGAGGAATCCCAAACGAAATTCTGCGTCGTGTCCAAGTGAGGTATTCAGTCCAAGTTGTAAACCTGTGGTACGTGCTAAGCCCTGAATAGCAACATCAAAGTGATGTAAACAATCCTGGATGTATTCCGAATCCTCCTCCACTGCACTCTGCGATGTGGCACCATAGGCTGGAGCCTTCGACATGACGAAGCCAGTAGTCTCTCCACTGAGATCAGCCCACACTTTCTCTCGGGACTCCTTGGACAACGCCGACATTTCACGTACAGTTCTTTCGTGACCAGGGTCGCACACAATCTTGAAGAAAAGGCCTTGTTGTTCAGAAGTATTTGCAGGAACTCGAGTGTAGGGCATGGTATCTGTCGTCCGATTGTAGGATACAGTTTCTGTCATTCTCTTTGCTTCCGCAGTTGTGTTGATTTAGACGATCCCTCGTACTGGAAGGTCTCGTCCTAACCGGTAGTCGTCACCCCACTGGCCCAACAATAATGGAACTACTAGAAATGAGAAATGAGAAGAGAGGTGATGATGGGAGGAGGTGGTGGAGGCCTCGGCCCACCGGTACTGGACTACCACACTTCTTCGCACCCCTCACACGTTCGACCAGAACCGTGCAGTAGGAACTTTCACCTTTCAGGAATGTTCGTAGGAAAGCCGCAACCATATCCCTTTATGTAATACACATGTCTCACTGCAACCACAATCCTACTGAGTTAAAGTACCTTTCGTGGCAAGTTCTACCGGTGATGTCAAAATGATACCCTCATAACTCATAAAATGCTGCACAGGGACACTCTTCTTTGAAGAGGAGGATGTGTGATGAGAAGAGCCCAACGTATGCAATCACGCTATTCTCTGTTGCGTCTTCCTCCTCATCAGTCTCCATCATCCAGTCACCTCCCCCACCACCACCATTACAAACTACGGTACTACTAACCGCTACTACTGGTAGGTAGTACAACAACAACAACAACAAGGAGTAGGATTCTTCGACGCGAGTTCGCTCCAGGAACAAAGACCAGCTCACTAGAGAACAATGGTCTCGTCATGAACTGTATCCATGCTTCCCGGAGCTTCCAAGTAAGATACTGCAGTTGCCAGCGATGATTTCTCACTGCTACTATCAGGTATTGTACTGTTCTATCGATTTCAAAGGAGAGACGCGCAAAGTCAACGACATAATATCACGAAGTATGTGTGTTTGGCACTTTGCAGGAGGGCCGAAGTCCAGCGCGTCGTTTCTAATCATTGACGGATCTTTTCAAGAATCTTGCTAATAGTCTCTGCAACGATCTAGGTCGTGCCAAAAAGCAATCGCCTTACTTTCCTCCTTTGCGAAACATATTGCCTAGGAAACCTCCGACCCCCTTTTCCTTGACATCGGATTGAATTTCCTTCCCAATCTCTTTTCCAACTCCTGCAACCTTGGAACCTAGGCCCCAACCTTTACCCACCGCGCTCTTTAATCTCCGAGCAGGTGCTGCAAACACACTTCCAACACTTTGGCCAATTCCAGATTTCTTGTGCCGCTCTGAGAAGGATGAGATTCCTGCCAGGGCATGCAGACGCAGAGCCCCATCGCTGCATGCTGCCGCAGCAATCACAGGACGATTCAGAGAAGGTCCCAAATCAACATCGAGTGCCCGGGCAACCGTGGAATCTAGCTCATCCGTTTCACTGATCTGCCATTCATCGATAAATTCCAAGGGCGTGATAGCTGAGAGGCGATGAATCGATACGCCTCTTCCGGCACAAACTAGAACCGCAGTTCCATCCGGTGTGCATAATATCTTTTGTGGCACTCCCCGCCAACTCTCCATAGGTTTGGAGCCCAATGAAACACCCTCAAGTGAGAACAAGTGCATCGTTATGAACTTCCTTTCCTTACTAGGAACGAAAGTTTCGCATACTGTCACGACAAAGCCTTGAACACTAATGGCCACACCTGTTGTCTTGGCAAAAGATGTCACCATCTCAGTTCCTTCGGGTAGATGCAAGGTATCTTTGGGGGGTTCAATCACCCGGATTAATGACCCATTTCCTATCGAATGGAGACACAATCGTTTCTCAGAGACGGTAGCTGCTATGTTGATTGAGGCACTCAGTCCCACAGCCAAAATTGGGGATCCGCAGTGGCCTGTAAGACGTACTCGGGGACGGAGTGGAAGGTAGTGACTTGACATGAACCTCCAAATAGAAGCAGTACCATCTAGACTCCCTACAATGGCAAGTTCACCTCCGACCCCGCCATGACCAGCGGCAGTACCAATGGGATCCGTAGCCATACTTGTAATTTGACAAGCATGCACCGAATCCACAACTACCTCCCCCTTTACTGACCCCTTGGCTGGGTCAACAAGTTGCATCGCAAAACCTCCTCGGCCATCAGCATCTGAAAGCACCAACAAAACAGTTCGTCCAGCAAATAGAGTTTTCGATATGGCTACTGCTGGAATCTCGTTTGATTTGGGTTGAACGACGAGACGAGGCACCGCGCGGAAGCGAGGAAGTTCTCGTTGGGCAACGAAACATCCACTATCCATTTGGATTTTGGCATAGCCTGTCAAGTCGTCGACATCCTGAGGGTCTTCAGGTTTCCAGGCCCAACGGAAGCAGTGAAAGACGCCGTTTGCATCCACTGCTAAACAGCGATCTGTCCCAGCTAACCTCGTTGATATCAGGTCTGCATGTGGCCCAGGTGGGGGTGCATCCAAATGCACCCAATGCGACAAGGGTGCCGAGTAGAAAGGAAGGTACAGCGGCTGTCCGAAAACTGCAGATATCACCTTCTCGGTCTTTCCCGATTCGCCATCTTGGTCAACATCGCGCCCAACACCATGTGTGTAGGCACTTGTTACCTGATAGAATGACATTCTTTGGCGGTTCAACTTGGAGGTCAAGCGATGCACATGGGGTCGAACGAAAAGTTGCATTGGACATTGCCCAAAATGTGCAATTTGCAGCTCTGTGGCGTGTCTTAGATCTTCATCCTCGATCGCCGCCACATCAACGCTACCATAGTATGTTAGGTAGAAGAACACATTGTGTGCCTTGATGGCCTCTGGGCCCTGTTGTTTGCGGCCAAAAATCAAGTCTATCCAATCAGGGAGCATTCCGGAACAAATGTCGCTCTCAAGGGCGTTTCTCATGACCTCAACGAAGCGTTCTGGCGAACCCTTGGCCCAAGGCGGCAATGCTACGTCACCCAGCAGTTCACCATCTTGTGATGTCCCCAGTTTAAACTTGTTGACGTTCTTCAGGAAAGCTGGATTGCAGTACCATTCAGGTGTGAGTTCCTTTACTTCAGCTGCTGATGAACCTGTACACATATCCCACGTCCGAGGGACAGACGAGAACAAACGATCTGCAACGTCAAAATGCCCCCCTTGAAGTTGACGGTGTAAGCCAGCGAAAGGGTGTAGCCGAACCAAGAAGTGAAGAACAACACCTGCATTCGTTGAGTAATGACTGCCGTACATAAAAGGAGGAATTGAAGGGTCAGCAAAAGTACTGAACCTTTCAATGAAATCCTCCAAACGGTCGGGGTTCAATGCGCCAATGGGTTTCGTAAGGTCACGGAAATTGGAGGGATCATGAAGATCGGGGATTTCCTCGTCTTTGTAGTTTGATAGCACCCAGGGCATAACAGGATACTGGCAGGTATCGTTGTAACTCCTACCTGCCAACATGTTGAGGTGGAGTAGGTAGTCGAAGTTCGTGATTCGTCCTTCTACCCATCCCAACGTCAAGCGACTCAACTGTTCATGTAGGAACTGAGCGCTGCGGTCGGGCCATTGCTTGATTGCCTGTGGAGGTGCGCGTTTCATTATTGCGAAGGCAGCCTCGTCCCGGCGGGTATTACCGTCATATCCAGGTCCAAAATCAAGGAACAAAGATGTGGAGGGGGAGTAAAGACCATAACCTCCAAACGAAGTACCCCCAGAGGGAATAAAAAACATTTCCACTGACGAGTCTCTGAGCCTATATCTGCGCAGGTAGACATGAGACAGTTCTGACAAATTCCATCGAATTGATTTCGGTCGAAGAGAAGCCGCTTCACGTTGTCTCTTTTCTATTGAATCCTGTGCATTCTCGTCATCCTTGATATTGTGGTTGCCTCCAGCATCTTCGATGAGTTTCTGTCGTTCAGCTTCTTCGCGAACAGCCATCATTTCGCCTTCATAAAGACCTTCTTCTTCGGCGTCATATTCAAGTATCAAATGGGTTGCTGTCAGGAGCAATGAACACTTTCTGCTTCCTTCTGCCTTCACATGCAAGCAGTTCTCAACATGTTTCTCAATAAGCCCTGCTGCTGCTGAATGCATGAGGCTCAGGGTCGAAGAAGAATTGTCGGGAGGACTGGCGAAGGCACTCGCAGTTATATTGTAGTGTGATGAACCAAGCTTCGTTTTGTCGAATACTTCCTCGGATTTGCCAGTTTCTTCAGTAGCAGCTGTAGCCTGGGTTGTACTTGTCGAATCGCCGGTCATGGAATCTTCCTCTGACTTGTCCGGTTGTGAGGGTGTTTCCATAGGAGCCTCTCCGAAATCGTCAAAATCTAAATTGGTTGCATCCGGCAAGTTCAGCTCTGGAGTGTCCTCTACATTAACCTCCTTCTTCGTGATGTCAACAATTTCCAGGTGTCCAGTGGAAATGAGAGTCTTCGTGAACTCATCTATGTCATCACTTTCAACGTTTCGACTTCCTCGCTGAGCGTGTTCGTCATCATCTTGTACAGACCCATGATCCAGGTACTTGGGAATGTACCGCCTAAACTGCGGAGTACAAGGAATTGTAACAAGACGACTGCGAATATCTCGATTTCCATCCGCGATGCCGCGCTCCCAGATCTCATCCAGAGTTCCAATGATTTCATTATACCTGGCCCAACAGAACCGTTCCGTGTATGCCACAGAGCTGTATCGATGGTTGACTAGGAAATTGTTTTCAACTTCAGTCACTCGTGCTTTTTCGGCTGCAGCTAGCTCAATGAAAGTCGACATTGAATCCGCTGCAGTTTCAGATCCTTGAAGTGGCAATGTCAGATCAACATCGCCCTCATCACCTTGATCGAGTTGGATTGCGAAATCAAACAAGTTCACGAGCTCCGACTCGGCAGCATCCTTGGCAGCATTCTCATCCCATGCATCAAGAAAGGGCGAAAGAATGTCAAGAACAGGTTGAATAGCGGGCATTGGTTCCTCCGCACTTGCATTGGGGCCTGCAGCAGCCTTGCTGGTAGTGGAGCACTCCTCAAGAGCAGAGCTCAGCCCCTCATACTGATTCCACTGCATTTTCGCCACCTTCTGGTCGCCAGACCCTCCAACCGCAAGTCCATCGTTGAAAATGACAAAATCATCGCTTGTTGTGGGACGTTGCTGGATGCCGTCATCCAAATCCGACCCTGTGCTGGCATCGAAAGATACTTCTTCGGTAACTTTTCCGGCTCCTTTGGCAGGAATGAAGTCGGATCCCAGAATCATGCTTTCAACAATCTGAGAGTCAGTCACAGCTTGCTTGGTTCTATCTATTTCACCAGGATCATGTGGATACGCATCAAATAGAGCGGTCTCACGTCGTCGCCGTTCGCCCTCATAGCGGACACGGATTTCTTCGGCTACCAAACACATGAGCCTGTTGCATAGCTCTAGGCCTTCTTCGTCTTCTAAAATTTTGTAAGAATGAATGGCCCTACGGCTTGTTGCCATGGCATAAAGTGCGATATCTCGGGCGTTGGCGAATGACATGCCAACGATAGCTGCCATCAGTGTGGGACGGAGCTCCGCCATAACAAAATCCAATAGTCCAATGTTGCCACTTCCCTCCTTTGAGCCATCACTGGGAGGGATCTCGACTTTCATGTTGGTCTTTAGAGCCCCTAAGCACTCCATTGTACATCGTAACGCGGGTTGGAGAACCGGCAGCATGACCTTGGCACTAGTGGGGGCTGAATCACCAGACATGCCGTTTCCGTCACTTTCGACTGGGCCCGGTGGAGTCGGCAGAAGGAGCTGACACCATCCAGTTGTATCTCGACCATACTTGAGGACGTTGAGTAATGAACAAAGCAGTAACACTTGGTCTTTCGAGAACGAACTGGACTCCGAGACAGGTCTCGCCAACAGTTCCTTCTCCTCGATTAGAATACACAATCTTGAAATTCCAGCACCCAGGTCTTCTGGCCATGCTTCCCATTGATAGTCTCGTTTCAGAGACTTGGTCAAAACCATAGCCGCCAAGCGGCACAGCACGTTCTGGCTTGTATGATCACTTGTGCTCCCCTTGGACTTCCCGGTGTATCCTTCCGACTCTTTCAAAGTAAGTAGCACTCGACGCCACAACAGTGTCGACAGTTCGCCTCCACCGGCACGCATAGCGCTAGTCATTAGTTCAGAAATCGTTGCAAGCACCCGTCTCTGACATGCCCGAAGACTCAGCACCACGGCTTCGGGTGTATCTTCCAAGATACCTTCCGGTAGGATCACAGTGCCGTCACTTATGTATGAATCATTTATCGTGGAAGATACCTCTACCCACGATCCATCATCAGCGCCACGCTGGACCATTTTGGGTGCTGTCAAGACAGAAACTGTTTCTTCTTCCACCAACTGCCGTAGGACAATGTGATATTCTAGAACCATGGCTACGACCAGAAGGTGGTGCACATAACTTTTTGCTGCTTGCACAGCAGAAGAATCCGCTTGTTGGTTGCGTTGAGAACGAGGAGAAGCCGAATGAGTTTGTCCTCCGAATACACGGTAGAATCCTCCACCGACAGCTGTCAAAAGTTCTGCCAACAACTTCAACGAGGACGACGGAATGTTTTGGGAAGCAGCTTCGGAAGGATGCGCCACCAAAGAAACAACCAGTCCTGGCAGAAGTGGCATCATTACTTTGAGACGGTCCGAGAGTAGATCGGTGTAAGACCATTCACTAAAGCTGCGAGAAAAAGCAGCAATGGTCAGAGCCATGGTAGGTGGTGGCAAGAACAAATGTTGAACAGAAGCTTTCTCTGCTCCAGTAAGAGCACCGCGTAAAGACCCAGCAAAGCTAGAAGCCAACATCAAGGAGCCAAGTGATTTTGCGGCAATGACTCCTTCCGGGCCCGCCAATGTTGATACCCAAGAAAAGATTAACAAACCTTGCCGCCATTGATGTTCCCACTCAAGTTGTGTTCCATGTTCCAGATACATCGTCCTCTCCCCGGAAAACACGGTGCGGCTCAAGAGCATGGGGGCAATTACATCGTGGAACTGCGAAATCAACAGATTGCGTCCAAGACGCAAAGCCACTTGCGATTTGTGGTCATCTTCCACGCGGGGTGATGCCACATACCAGTGGTCGTTCTGGAAAATGCCTTCCCCTTTGGAAGAAGCCGATATGGGGAGCACATCACACCATTGTAGGACTCCCACCAGAGCCGTAAAAATAACATGAGATCCCACACTTCCCAGTGGGCAGTCGGAGAGAGCACCCATGCAGGCTCCAACATCGTTTTCTCCTTGAGATACACTTCGCGTATTTGACAGGGAAGAGAGTAGCATGGCCTTAAGAATCAAAGCGCAAGCAGTCGCGATGCGCAACAAGGCTGGAGATGACCCTTCTTTTTGTCTCTGGAGTGGAATTAGAAGAGTGTCCAAGAAAAACTGTACCGACACTTGACTCCTCAAAATATATCCTGCAGTTACGCATGACCCACCGTACCGGCAAGCAAGTGCTTCCAACACAATACTTGCCGCTTCCAAATCATCTCCCCACAATTGCCAATCCAATCCAATTCCAAACAATGCCGTGAGAGCAATATCAGAGGTTCTTTGAATTTGGTTGGAGGGATCTAAATCCTCCAAGAACGGAGCTGAAGGTCCACAACAGACATCCAACAAATCTGCCACAGCACGCGCAATGGACACAGGGATTCTGGAGGGGCTAACGGGCATGCTGCTCATTGTGGCCTTCATTTTGTTGGTCGATGCATGGAGCGGGTCGGTGGAATGGTTGGCTTGGGCCTTTACAAACTCGGAATACGTGTCAAAGCGATCAACCTCCAAATATTCGGCTCGAACCAACGATTGTCTCAATGTAGAAGCCAACATATGGAGGGTTCCATTTTGAAGTACATGTTCTTGCCAGCGGCCGCCACCTGTACGGATAGAGTCGGTCAGAGTGCGAACGAGGAAACAAGCATATTCTGCATCGTTGGCATAGAGTTGGAACAAATGCTGGAGACTTCCCGTGAGAAGAGTCATTTGCAAGTGCAAGGCGGTGCCTGGTGGCGGCAGGGACAGGAAGAAGGGAAGGATTATGTAGCTGTCCAAACTGGACCCTTCCAGAAGCAAGAGCGACATGAGCTGTGTCGTGGCGAGCATGTTGGTATGTACGTTATCGACATGTTTGGAGTTGAGCAAGTAGTTGCTTAAGTTGTGGTGGACACTACAATCCCCTAGGACAGTCAGAGAAATAATATCATCCGACCCCTGATTGTCCATAGCCGAGCGAGCAGCAGCAGCATTATCAGGGGGTGTCGGTTGGATAAGACCAACTCGTGGAATATTGTTCGTGGTTCCTCGTCGGATGGGCATTCGACAGACAATCCGCTGAATGGAGCCACCTTCCGAGGTGTACTGACGTCCCAGAAGTCGAGACTCGACAGCACTTCCCCAAAGAACACAGGTGCCTGCAAGCTGTTGGACTGTCAAGGATTGGCCATGGACCACAAGAGGGATTCCAACATTTGGTCCCTCTAAACTACTTCCTTTGCTCCAATTGGCAACGGGGGGCAAGGGAGGCAGACATCCATTGCTACCCAAACTCATGTTTGGCCCGGCTTGTGCCAAAAGAGCTTGTACCGTGGGCGTGAAGGATTCATTAGCCAAGCAAAATGTTGCCAAATGCAATTTTAGAACATGCCTGGCATAGACTTGATTCTGTAATTCGCTTGCCTTCTTGGCGGTGTCGGGGCGCAAGTCGAGAGGAAGCAGGGTGCACCCACCTTCAACTGAATTCTCTAACAGGGTGTTATGGGTCATGATGGGAGTCCTGTCAAGAACAGGATAAGCGAGTTCTCCACTAGCCTTTACTCTTCCGTTGACACAGAGGGTCCAATGTGGCCGCTTGAGATATGGATTAACATGGGAAATCCCAACAAGGGACCAAACCCCTTCTTCTAACTCGAGGGGTGCCATGACGAAGGGTGTGGAGAGACTGGCAGACATGTGCGCCGCACGTCCCATAGCGGGCACTCCACCCAATTCGGGTGTTTGATGGGGTAAGGAATACGCAAACAGCTGTGTATGCACCATTCGCCTGACCGTTCCGGAAGTGGAAGAGGGGGTGTCTGTTTCGACCACTCTCCAGTCTGTCATGGTAACACAAACACCAGTCGTGGATTCAGCATCTTGATCTGACGTAGCGAAGCGATATAGTACGCGGCGATGACCAGCTGCATTCTGGTCGTCTTCATGAATAGTCGTCTGGACTTCTTGGCCTAAGACGGGTCGCACCCAGAGCAAAAGTGTATAGGACTTGCGAAACTGTGCATTCCATTCCAACACAGGAAGTTCCCCTCTTGTCTTGGCAGAAATGTTAGTACCACTGAGCTGATCACTAGAAAAGCTGAGATATCCATCCACTTCTCCAAGGTACGGCTGGATATCTTGGAGAATTTCTACTTTGGAGGAACCTGCTTCATTGGGATTCAACAGCGTTTGAAAACGATCATGAAAGTGCTGACTCATGCTGACTTCCTCCGTTGACGAGGATGAAGTCGCTGTCATGGTTGCCGTTATGGTTGATCACAATGCACAATGCTAATTCACTAAGAGTCGAGCAACTTCACCGCAACAGCTGATGTGCTTGTTGGCAATGATTCCTGGATTTTG